>JAXGGA010001054.1:0-171625 GCA_038373865.1 Uloborus plumipes
AAATAGATTGCTCAATACATAATTTTCATTATTTAAAGCATGGTTTATTTTTATCAGCATTTCTATTGGAAATATTAAACATTATTATTCTTGTAACAAGTTCGCAATTTTTTCCAGTTAAGTTTGAATTATTATATTGAATGAAATAACTAATACACCACCTTTAATTTATTTTTATACACTAATTTAAATTTAAACAAAGCATTCATGTAACAGTAATATATTTTTATATTCATTTAAGGTAGATACATTTTGTTAATAAATTAATTATTTTCATCCCATCCAAACATTCTTAAAAGACTGATCAAGATTAATAAGCTTTAAAAAGATTAATAGTAAAACTGAAATTATAAATGCAATTTTAACTTTTCTACTTCACACACATTATTTTATTCCCAAGAGTAAATATTTACGAATAATAATAATTTATAATGCAATGCATTTTAATCTTATTCTTACCTTGTACATATAGGGCTCGTATATTTGCGCCATCTTGATTTTTCGAGTTTCTCCTGGAGATTTGTCCCTGAAAATTACCAGATAATTTTACTTCCACAGTTTCGATAGTATATTTCACATGTAATTGTCCCACTGTTAGGTTAAGCTGTCACACCATAAAAAGCTTTACAATGTTTGACAATGCTTTTCTATTTTTCAGTTTTCACAATGACATCTGAAGAGTAATTGATATATAATTACTGTAAGCACAATGTTCTTTGAAAAATCACAATCACAATTTAATATGACAGTTGAAGTGAAAGAAAAACGAGGAAATGAAATTGTTTTTTAATTTCGATTGTATTTGTTCAAGTCATATTTGTAGCAGTTTTAAAGTACCAATCCTAAAACTCCACAGAAAAATTTGCTAAGTGCTTAAGTCACGTGTAACATTTGTTGAAAGAAAGTTTTCGGTCGTTTCATTTTGAGAAATACGAAGTCAAGGTCAAATGGAAAAGAAAGTAAGCAATGCTCAATTAAATTTAGAAATAAATGTTTTACGTAGTTGGTTTGTTACTGCGTTATTTTATCTCAGTCATTTTGTCTCTAAGTTGAAAGAGGAAAAAAGTCCGAGCGCGAAAAATAAAACAAGTCACACAGATTGGAAAACAGACAACCGCTAAACCAAAGAAGCGGACAAAAAATGTTCCACATGAGAAAATAAATAAAATAAAAGAATATGGGAGAAAACTGCTCCGATCTCCAAACGCTTCTTTCCGACGAACGATCGTGTACGGTAAAAAAAAAAAAACTATCGTCTGCCGGCGGCCGGAACAAACAACAAAGAACGCAGCAGCAGCCAACAGGTTGAAACACTATTCCCGCCGGTAATACTCAACTCATCTCTTCGTAGTAGTGGAAGTCGTAGTAAATAGCTGAACGGCGGCGGGAAAACGAAACAAAAGGGAACATCATGGAAAAATAAAACTAGGATGTAAAAGGAAAGGGCGAAAAAAAATGGCGTTTCGATTTCACGTGACGATGTTGGCGAACGCGTCACAGTAGGCAGTCCTGAATTAAAGCGCAAGACGCGACAAGGCGCTAATCACGGTTTAAGCGAGTGACAGATCGCTAATGATCGGTTTGGTTGGCTTTCCACTGAATGGGGATTGTTTTCCGCCGAGCAGGGATTGTCGATTCCGCGGGGGGGAAAAGGAAGAGGGAATAGGGTTGCCGAAATTTTCACCGCCGGAATAAATGTGCCAATCGTCGTCGCCAACTGTTATGATGGGTTTTTCTGTTGCGTGATGTGATATGCTCATGTTTAAATGTATTCTTTTGCTCCCGGAGCATCATTTTGCTCGGAAAAGGCGTGGCTGTTTGTTATAGCAATAAAACCATTAAAACGATATTTTTATTGATTTACGTATTTTTTTCCAGCGTAGGTTTCTATTTGGGATTTAAAATTTCTGTAACATATTTATACTAAGCGAATATGCAAATATGGACAAAATGTACAAGTACCATTGTTGAAGAGACCATTATTGAAATATTATTTCATTGCTTTGAAAAAGTTTAGCAAGTCTTTACCTTGTTGTTTTCTTCAGTTTTCTGTAGTTAACTAACACTTTTTTTTTTTTTTTTTTAATTTCGATCCGTCATTTGAAGTACGTTTTTCCACCTGCCATTTCAATTAACTTTTCCCTTAAATTTACATAGGAAGAAAATAACCGTAGTTTTCAGAAGATTTAAAATAGTTGCCAAAGAATGTTTTAATCATGCATGATTTGAAATAGTCGAAATTTCAACGGCATTGGATTGTTTCTCCTTGCACAAAAATCGAAATTATAATTGTGGAGAAGTAAAATCGGGAACTTCTTTTTCAGTGGCTCGACAGCTCTGACTTTCTCAAGAATTGTCTTCTAGGCCTATCTTTTTTTTTTTTTTGGCCAGGATCTTTTAGTTATTAACTTTTATGCTGAAAAACCCATTCTATAGGCCAATGGGTCAAGTTCAAATTTCCTCCCCAAGTTTCTTCTATATAGAAGAAAGCAATTGAAGGTGCAAGTGGATAAAAGCGATATGTGACAATTGATCTGTGCAGAAAAATGCGAAAATCTCTAGGTTATGTTTAGTAAACTAAGATACGTCTACTATTCACAGAAATGGTTGCTAACTAAGAATATGATCCGTTTTACCCGTTGAGAAAAATCCATTAAAAAAATAACGCAACATTTTTTTTTAAAGCTTTTTTTTAGAAAAAATTGTCTCATATCACCTTTGTCCACTTGTCCCTTCAATTATGATAGCAAATGATTAGTGTTTGATTTCCAGGTCGCTAATATTTTGTCGTGTAGTCATTAATAAGAATGGTGTCCTTTGAAGCCAATGTGAAGCACTAAGAATTCAGATGCTAGAAAGTTTGGGAACCACTGCTTAGTGCTTAGGCTATCAACTTTCAACCCATCTGAGATTGGGTCGAGTTCTATCTCCAGTTGGTTTAGAAGAAAAAATATGTTGACCGTTTATTATTTAATCCTGTAACTTGACCAGCCTCTTTAAATCAGTGAATTTTTATACATTTGACCACATCAGGTTCTTCAAAAGCACGATATAGCTCTAAGTTGGAGCATCTGTGCCAAATACCATCAACTTGTTTTACTCCAAAGGTGGTTCTTAATAGAGGTCGATCAAAGATACCAAGAGCCTTTTCATTTTTTTTTTCTATTATTGTCCAGATTTCGATTTCAGATTTTCTTTTTGATTGAATTTGATTTTTAGTACTTTTCAAACCATAGAAGCATCTATTGGAAGCAGGGCCGCCGAGAGGGGGGGCAGCAGGGGCAAAATCCCCGGGGCCCGGCCCAAGAGGGAGCCCGGGATGCGAGTAAAAAAAAAGGCAGTTTTTTTGGTTAACTGAACTTCATTTTTGTGTTGGCAAAGCAAAAACATCTCGCATCTACATGTGTCCACAGCAACGCAACGAGTGCTTGTAGCCCAATGCCTTAGGGGGCTATCTTCTGTAGTACTTACCAGGCATTTCTTACGGGTACAATAGAAAGTTTTAATGAACTTTCAAAGTGAGGAATAACGCTTTTAATAGTCAAGAAATGTAATTTTTTTTTCAAAGGATTTTAAAACACATACATGTGTAATTTATGTAAATATGTATCATTAATTTTGTGAAGTAGTGATAGAATTATTAATAGTTATTAGTAAATTGAAGTAGGAATATTATTTGTAAATTTGTGTTATGTATTTCTGATTTATTTCATACGCATTTATATCATAGCAGACTTAAGTACAGCACACGAGCTGATTATAAAAATATGAAACACACAAAAGTATAAAATTGGAAGAAAAATTAGCAAATACGAAATACTGTTATTTTTCTTCTCTGCACCGAACGTAAGTTGACAGAGGATTGAAGATTTTTTTTTGGAAGGGGGGGGGGCGCATGTCAGTACTTTGCCCCGGGCCCCGGTAAACCTCTCGGCGGTCCTGATTGGAAGTACCAATTCTCTGTATTTCAGAAGTGGTACTGCTGTTTATGCTAACCTCAGAGCCTAGATAAATACAGCTATCAACTTTTTCAAATTTTTAGGTACCAATTTGCAAGTGGGAAGCAGAGTCGGAAAATCGTGTATACAAATTCATAAAACAAATAAACGTTGATTATGCGCAAACAGTTTAAAAACACAGAAGAAATTGAGGCACAATCTCAAAAATACGAAAATTTAAGTTTCGACTCCAATGTAACAAGGGTACGCGTACTACGCACGTATGTAATGTGTAGGTTAGAGAGTTTTAAAGTATGGTTGCAGTGCCATATGGCTATTTAAACGAATATATTAACTTGAATGACCAGTATTGTGATTGATGCCTCTGAAACGGAACTGACGGCATCTGTTGGACTTTAAAAAGAGGTTGACAGTAAGGGCCTAGCTCCACATCAGCAGAAACCCGACCGAAACCAAAGGCAGAAACCGAAAATTCGCGTACTTCCCCGGTTCACGAATAGGAAGTATCCGGATTTTCGGTTTTTTACTTCGGTTTCAGTCGGTTTTCTGCTTATGTGGAGCCTTTAGGGCCTTCCCTAAGCCTCTGAGAAGCAGGTAACGTATTAGCCAGACTTTGGTCGAATTCGCTCCACGTTTGTGACCAGGGAAAGGATAAAGGAAAGGATACTTTTGCAAGATATCAGGGCTTCTTACAAACACAAATGAGCAGGTGGATCCCGTAAGGCCGTTTTCTTCCCCAAAACATAGTTAGCATAGATACGATGTTATTTACGTCGCGTCCAATGGTATCAAGAGAAAACATTCGCTGACGACTGGCCTCAATCAGTCAACGATCAATGCACACTTGCGTGGGGAAGGGTCAGCTAATCCAACATTTGTTTGTCTACAAACTCCACAAGTTGACGAAGTACATTTTTCTTTTCTCATATGAATTCATAACAGATTGAGAAAACACATTATTTTCACTAAAATGAAGCTTGAAGATGTTTCTTGGAAAATCTTTATAACGTCGCCTCTGACCAAACTCGAGGACTTACCACTCTTTCAAGCACAACGAATTGTGCAACAAAAATGGAAAAAAAAGTATAAGAAACGTATGACAAATATACTCAGAGCTGCGAAATGCTACGAAAAAATCGAAGTTACTACGAACTAAACGCCTGGAACTACGATGCTACAAAAAAGTGTCCAAAACATACAATTTTCTTTTTCCTTTATAATTCCAAGAAACGTCGCAACCATTACAGATAAATCCCTTATAATAATTATTTAGATAGTATTGCTTTTCTGCTTATTAAAGTTTAAAATCCTTGTTTAACAAACAAAAAAGAAATTAATTTTTAGTAATAAATGATAAATAAAAATGAAGTATTTCTTAAAATAATTTCTGTAACTTGTCTTATTGTAAATTTAAATATAAATTATTCATTGTATCAGTTATATGTGCTATTAAATGTGATATTACCCCTTCCCCACAAGGTGTAAACTCTGACTGCGATGATTTTTAGAAGGCAGCTCTGAATATACTATCTAACACGCAAAAAGCGAAGGATAGAGTGATGAACACCAAATGCACATAACTCTAAACAAATGAATGCCTCATTCTGACTTCCTCTTCTTCTCCCAACACCATCTTATGATATAATAAAAGATGTTTGCATGTATCCACGATCATTGAAAATATGTCAAACAAATATTCCCACCACGTTCCGAATGATTTCTGATTAAAGTCCCGAGTCGTAACCGGTTCGTTATGCCTGATAATGTGGGAAATGAGAACAAATATGTAAGCCGCAGCGATAACCAGATTCATGCATGTCTTACAATCAAGGAACATTTCTCGGTATTTGAGTTATTAGCCGCTGCTCAAACTATTCGTTATGTACAGTTATCGTTCGCCTTGCTTAATCAAGATTCGTCTGCATATAATTATTAAGCGATTCGCAGCAGCTGCCGCTTTCGCAAAACGAGGGATGATCTGGCAAAATTGATTTCGAACACATTGTCAGTTATTGGTCAGAGTTGATTCTTCTGTTGGGATTATTTGTTCCAAATAAATCATTGCGGATGGCTAAAAATGAATTGAATTCAAAGCAGCACCAAAAATTATGTAGTTTATTAATGTTTAGCTACTTGTTTACTGACTTTTGTAAATATACTCTAAATATTGCAAGGCGTGATTTGTCTCACTGACATCATGCTTGAAAACAAATAGATATCCTGTAGGTAAGTTAAGTTGAGAGGCAAAAAATACATAAGTGCCTTCGGTATTAATTTTTTAAAAATGTAAGCTGTATTTTTAAGAAAAAACCATTAATCATTCCTATCACTCACATTCCAAATGGAGTTACATTGCTAGGGCCTTAGCATGATTAGCAATCCATATAAAACGTGACAAGGTTTTACTTAAAAAAAGAAACTTCCTTTTTTATAAAAATAAGTGATTATAGTCATTATCTCTTTCCTGAGAAGCCACGTTTTTGAACGAGGTATGATTCGCTTGCTGGGCGGGTAAGTCTCCAAATATATCAGTCCCCCCATTACTCCCACTATTTCTTATTCCCCACTATGACATTTGAACTCACCTAACGTCAGACCACATTTTATCGGAGAGGACTATATATTTTTTAAATGTTCGAAGTCAATATAGTGAATAGCAGTTTTCTCTAATGATGATCATACTGATCAGACGAGGGCACTAGCTCGTACTGAACAAAGATTAACTTATTTAAAGGATTAGTAGAGGCGTTCAGACAGTCTATGGGTTCATGTCATCAGATTTTGGCCAAAAGTTTAACGGTTAGATGGGTGGGTGGAAAATTCTTTCTGCTACACTGTTAACTTTGCAGGTTGCACAAGGCACCTGTAAGGATGAAACGTTGTAGCACCAAAGACACCACCTAAAGGGTGAAACTTGATTTCCAACGGCATCTTTGAAGGTGCCATTAGGCTCAACGTGGCACCCTATGGTTGCCTTTCACTTCCTACGGCAGCCTTTGGTTACCATAAGGCACCCTCCCCCAGGGTGCCATGCTGAGCCAAATGGCATCTTCAGGAGTGCCGTAAGGAGTCAAGTAGCACCCGTCATGGGGTGTCGCTGGTGCTACACCATTTCACTCTTAAAGGTGACTTGTGCAATCTGTAATTTTAACAGTGTACAGACATTGGACGAATAATGAATATGGACGAATAATAGGTTTCCGATGTCAGGAGGAAAAAGTGGAGTAATCAGCTCCAGGGAGTCTTCAACTGGGACTTTTGTGAAGAGCGAGACGACGTCAAAACTTACGAGCAAATCAGAAGGTTGGAGAGAGATTGACTTGATTTTTTGAACAAAGTCACTGGAATCTTTGACGAAAGAGGACGAAGATCCAATATACGGTTTCAGGAGGCCTGTTATGTATGTAGAAACTTCATACGTAGATGAACCAATGGCGCTGACTGTAGGTCAGAGGGGAACTCCAGATTTGTGGATCTTTGGTAATCCATAGAGTCTAGGAGGGAGAGCTTCTGATTTCTTTAGGTTGTGTTGTATCTCAAGGGGGATTGACGAGTCCTCGATGAGTCTGTTTGTTTCACGAAGAATTTTGGCCGTTGGATCTTTTGGTAGGATCCTGTAGATATCGGGGTCTAACAGTTCTTTGATCTTGTTCTCGTAGTCCTCGGTATTCAGGACGGCTGTGGCATTTCCTTTGTCAGCGGCTAAGATCACAATATCCCGATTGGACTTCAGCTGCATCAAAGCACGTCTTTCTTTTGCTGAGATGTTGGTCTTTGGTGACTTGGCTCGTTGTAAGATTCTTGATGCTTCCCTTCGGATATTCTCCGATAATAGTCCGAATAACAGTAAGCTTCCTTTCCTTGACGTGCTTGTGACGAAAAAGGAAGACGGGACACTTGGTCACCAAGTGTATCGGAAGCCCACCCACACGGACCGATATCTTCAAAAAGACTCCAACCACCACCCGAGACAAAAAATGGCGGTCATCAAAACTCTTGCTCGGCGAGCAGAAAGAATCTGCGAGACAACAAAATTGAAGGAGGAACAGAAACACCTGGAACAAGCTTTTCAAGCGAACGGGTTTACAGCACAAGAAATTAGAAGAGCCCTCCACCCCAGGAGGACCCAAAATAATATACAGGATACTACACCAGTTGAGCCATTAGGAAAAGTTTTCCTGCCGTACCTGCACAGGATTACAGATCGGCTCGGGAAACTCCTGGAGAAACACAACGTCAAGACTGTTTTCACGCCCACCAACCAACTAAGGAACTACTATCGCCCGGTGAAAGACCCCCATGACCCCTTCTCTGCGTCAGGAGTATACAAAATTCCGTGCTCGTGCGGATCCGTTTATGTTGGAACCACGAAACGCAGCATCAGGACACGCCTTTCCGAGCACGAACGTCATTGCCGGTTAGGACACTATGAGAAGTCAGCAGTAGCCGAACACAGCCAACAGGAAGGAGTCCACAACATCAAATTTAAAGACACAGAAATCCTGGCCACAACATCCCATTACTATGCCCGTCTTCATCGCGAAGCAATCGAAATTTTCAAGCATCCGCGTAACTTCAATAGAAAAGAAGAGAACTTCAACTTACCGAAAATATGGCATTCCGCCCTTAGATCCGCTCGCCATAACGGTCCAGAAATAGACGGAGGTTCACCCATAAAGGAAAATCCATCCAGAATCCAGAACGCTCCAGAGGCCAAAGAAACAACAACTAATCAGGAGCCAACACGCCATCAGCAGTTTACTTAAATACCCGAGCGGCCGAAGCTAGCGCATCAGTCTCACCAAACTACTCACTGATGATGTCGACCGCAGTGTCCGACGAAACGTTTGAGACTTATGTTTCTCATCGACCACGGCCTATAAGCCCGGAAATACCTCTTCAGATGCTTATCAACTGACTGCTCCATCCATAAATCAATCCAAACAAGCTTTTGTATATATAATAGTAGTAAGAAGAACATCCACTTAAATGCAGTCCAGGAGCTATCCCACCAAGCGTTTTCCACCTCTCAGCCTCAGAGGCGTAAAAACTCTTAAGTGACAATCGTTTCTGACAGCTTATCACAGAAATTTCAAGGGAAGTAACGCGTTTGTTTATAATTTACTTCACAAAAAAGTCAAATAACACTCAACGCACCGATAACTTACAACCTGTTTACTGCGCTTTGGAAGCTGCCAGAACGTGTGCTTTATTTCGCTCAGCCATGGAGGTATCAAAAAAGGCTTAGCCAAGAATACAAAAAAACTGGTAGCTAAATAGATAATTTGCAATAAAAAATACATTGCCGTCCTAAATTGAGATAAAAACTACCCTATCACTTAAGTTGGACCAAACTGAAACTGCGTGCAAAATTTGGTTAAAATCGGTTCAGTAGCTGAGGAGTCCATTGGCCAGAAACACAGGGACACGTAATTTTTATTTAAGATTAGAGATGGGCTGAAGATTCGGCCATTTCACCGAAGCTTCGGTCTGGCAAAAAGAATAAGGTGTGCTTCGGCCTATAATAATTTATATTGTAAATTTGCATTTTACAACTATAATTTCACGAAATATTGTCCTTTAGGCTATACACTGTTATAAACTATACTTAAACATGGCAGAAAATTTTATTTAAATAAACTGATTGTGTTTATTGAGACCTTTGAATCAGCAATTGTTAAAGAATTAACAGTACATTACATTTAACTTGTAAATTCGGATGAAATAAATAAGTAAATTGAGTTAAATTTTATTTTGCTGATAATTATATGAACACTTTAGTTGCTTTAACATAAAACTATTCAAAGTGATTTTCTTACACAGTTCTAGTGTTTCCACTTAGATATAGAAATGTCAATTTTTAATTTATCAAACTAGGTTTTTTTAAAGCCATATTTATTTAGTAAAGTTGTAAATATACAATTTCAGTTTTTCTTAAATTTACTAATATGTTGGCAAAATTTAATCATTTTTCTAGGCATTGATGAAAATTATTAATAGGGTCAGGTGTAGGAAAATGGGTCAAGAGGTAAAATGGGCCACGTTTATTAGAAAAATCTTTAAAAAATGTATAAATGACATTTTCGTTCTGCATTGCCATTTTTGTGCATTATTGACACCAGGCAGCATTTTATATTCAAAATAAGGTGTAACTTCTACATTAAAGTTACAGATACTAGCGATTAAGTTTTTTTCTTAAAAGAAGCTTGACTGTGTTCATCATTAAAACTTTTGATTTAAAGACAATTAAATAAAAATACACATTAAGTTTTTAACCTACTGCATAAAGAATATTTTCAGGAATAACTTCCTAAAATGGTGAAGAAAAAACAGCAAAACTGAAATTTTTATAATGTTAAAACAAGCGTGGGGTAAAACGAGTCATTTTTCGCCTTAAGTTAGGCTTAGCATATACTAAAGAGCTAATCATATTTTTTTGCTAATTAACTCATGCTTTGGTGTCGTGTATGTAGGGGAGACTGGGTACGGTTGTGACAATTTTCATTTGCTCCCCCATAGATCCCTTAGCAATGCCTGTGAGCTGGTTTAAAGTTGTTTTTATGTTAAAGTGTTTATTTGCCTGCTTATAAACACTAAAATTGTCTCCATAAGTACAATAGTTAACTCACAGGACCAAACTAAACAAAAAAGGAAAAAATGTCACAACCGACCCCACCCCAGGGGCGGTTGTGACAGTGCTTGGGGTCGGTTGTGACAAGTTCAAAAATACAGCAAAACAGTCTAGATCACTTTTAATTTCAAGTAATATTAAACGTAATTCAGCATAACCTTCATCTGGGAAAGTTTAACATTTAACAATGTGTCTCGTTCAGTTGAAGTAGCCTTATACCAAGTCTTACAAAAATATCAGGTTTTTGAAATTTCGTAACGTCTGTTTTGGCAACATTATGCACATCCTGTGTGTCATAACCGTGTCTGTTCATAACAATTCTCAAGTATCAAAGAAAGATTCTACATTTATTTGTTTTATTGAAGCTTGTTACTCTTGAAAGGCTAGTTGCATGAGCTACACGAACAGACGTGAAACATTTCTATTCATAAATGAACGGGACCATTTCTCAGTAGCCATTTTACTCTCATATCTTCTTTCAGCGTATATGCAAGCTCAAAAGCACTTTATTATGAGCAATATAACCTATGCACACGTTGCTTTCATTGTGACAGCGCCGGCCGGCTCCATCGCGTTTACGAATGAATGTTTCGTAGCAAAGACTTACGATAAACGTTGCATTTCCAAAGCTGTCCGAAAGAAAAAAAAAGTTTCATTTCTTTATAAGCGTCTTTATATTTCATTAGGTCACACTGCCCTATTTCTGTCTTCTCCAAGCGTATTATGGGCATCAAATATGATAAAAACATGCTTTACTCGTGTCACAACCGTCCCCACGCAATTTGTCACAACCGACCCCAACCCACTACTTTTGAAAACAGCAATCGCCATAGCAATACAAAATAGCCTACATAAAAAGTAATCACTGCTATTTCACTATTAAGCTTCACTACTAACGGGGAGAAAACTTTCATTTCTCTATCTGTACCCATTCAACAGGAATTACTAAAAGACATCGAACAAAAAAACTTACTTTTGACTGTTAAAAAGTAACCAACCCCTCTGCTAGCGTTAATTTCGCTCGATGGCTACCGCAATGCTTTGACACACATTCAGACAAACATGCTGATACTCTCTCTCTTTGCTTCAACCAGGTATTAATTATGGTTTAGCTAATATAACGACTGTCACAACCGCCCCGCGTCACAACCGTCCCCAGTCTCCCCTACATTAGGGTGATTCAAAAAATTTTTTTTTTGAATTTCTCTGGTCTTACCCCGCAGTTTTTTTACACTATTCATGAATGTGATGTATGTAAAATTTTAGCTCAATTGAATAATATTTAGAGGTCGCTCAACGCGATCGAATTCTGCTGAAAATTAGCAATTTCGAGAGTTGGAGTATATAGCTTCATTACCCGAAATAATATTATTCTTCATATAAAATGGAATAACTTAAAACCTTAGTTTACTCTACTAAGTAATTAGTCAATAAAATAATAGCTCAAAGTGAGTTGTAACGATTACCCCCCCCTCACCCCCCCCCTCCAAAGCTCCATTATCTCTTACCTGAGTTTGGGTAGAAAATGCAGCTGCAAGCTCGGGCTGTGGTTTCTGTTTTCTTTTTGGTTGTTTGAGGTGTAAGAGTTTATTTGGCTAAAACACCTAGCATCCACTCTAGACAGGGCCCAGTATAAGTGACAGAAAGTCACTTTGATAGTAGCTGCTACAGTACAAAGTATGGGTCAAAATGGGGAGGATTTGACAACGTCCATAAAACGGTAAATGCAAACTATTCGCTCTGAATTGGACGTTAACTTACAAAAGTCGTTTAAATCTAGGATTTCCTTTGATAGTTCACTGGAACGAAACACTTATGCAAAATATATTGGGAAAATGAAGGATGATCGGCGGGTTTCATACCAGTATTAGTATCAGGACCACAAGCATTGATGAATTACTTCTGGGTTCTAGTAAGTTAGTCAGGCATTGGAATTGCTACGGAAAATGCTGCTATACGATAATCAGTTAGATAAATGGGAACTTACTGAGCTCGTACGTGGTATGTGTTTCAATACGACATGCATTGCCGGTACTAAAGTTGGAGCATGTTTGAACTTGGGGAAAAAAAACTAGGGTAGCAACTTTTATATTGTGCTTTCCGCCATTACATTTTAGACATTGTGTTTTCTGTGGTATTACAACCGAAATCTATTCTACTCTTGGTCTCTCGGTATTTTAACCGATAAACCAAGAAATAGGTAGAATTGGGGTATTTGATTGCGTGCAATGTCAGATGCGATGTTCACGCAATTGCCTGGAACCATTCACTGCCATTGGATCTACAATACTGCTTTTTAAGCGGTTTTAGCAATCATAGTCCAGAATAAAACATTCAAATTTTAAACCTGGAGTAACGATGAGGTTGAGGAGTTCGTAACACATTCAGAGCAACGTGCAACTAGTAATGGAAGTTGCGCAAAGTTAACTTCTGATGACCCATGTAAAAGAAGTGTCCAAGGAAGATACTAGAGCTTAGTGCGATTTTCTTGAGCAGAGCACCTTCTCTTGGTGTATGTTTTCGTGTCCCAGGAGTGATTCCTCGTGTTATATCTGTGTTAAAGATTCTTTATGGCTTCAAGTTATGGATATTTCCCAACCAGTTCAAACTTGCAGCTGGACAAACAAAAGGTATTCGTAACATATGAATGTGATTTCTTTCACATTCTTATCGTTAATGGGAAAGAATATCTAAGAGCTGGGTTCCCAGCAACCCTTTTTGTGCAAGCACTAAGAAATGATTTGGAATATTTTTAGCGTCCTAACTCATGTAAAGAAGAAACTCAAAATATATCAGCTGTTTGATCCTGAGCATTCGAATCTTTAAGATAGCTACCAACAAGGCTTTATACTACCAAAGAAACTGAAGATTGTAAACGACAATACGTAGCGTGGCATGGCCCTTATTGAAGCATTTGTTAAGACTATCACTAACGACGAAAAACAAAGACAGTGTTTTCTTCAAGTGGTACAGGAACACAGAAAAGGTTTCAAAGTTGCAAAAAAGTAACCTTAAAAAGTATTGCAAGAATTAATGAACGAATTACTATATATTCAATGTATTTAAATTTGTTTTTTATATTTTTTCCGTATTTGATTAGTTTTCATACTTTTCTGCATTTCATTGGTTTTTCAGATATATAGTTCATTTTGTGATTGCACGCTTTTTTCTTCGGAGATAAAAAAAAGCAATAAAGTAACTTTATTATTATTATTATTATTATTTACGTTCGCCTTTGTGCCGCTATCACAAAATTTGAAGTACTCCTAAATGTAAATATAGTTTACTAAAATTTTGGGCGAATAATTCAGTGTATATAAAGGGCCTAAATAAGACGGTAAGACGAATAAAAATACAAAGGCTACTTTTTTCTATAGATATCATTTACGATCACGTTTTTGTCAATATCACGAAATTTCAAGGCGTTTGAGCGACCTCTAAATAATAATATATTTGGCCAAAATTTTGCACAAATAATCAGTGTATATAGTGGCACAAAATAAGAGGGTAAGACGCACAGAAATACAAAGGCTACTTTTTTCTATAGATATCATTTACGATCACGTTTTTGCCAATATCACGAAATTTCAAGGCGTTTGAGCGACCTCTAAATATTAATATATTTTGCCAAAATTTTGCACTAATAATCAGTGTATATAGTGGCACAAAATAAGAGGGTAAGACGCACAAAAATACAAAGTTTATTTTTTTCCATACATTTCTGAATCACCCTAATGTACATACTAATCCAAAACAAATAATGTATTGCTTCGTCATTCTTTTGATATACAAATATATGAACTTATAATGCAAAATAATTAAATTAAATAAAAAATCCAAAACTAAGAGCACAGCTTTAGTTCGCTGAACTTCCTGCAAGAAATGTTGTTAGGAAGTGAAGCAAAAGTATCTTATTTTCCCCAAAAAGAGACTCTTGGGCAACCAAATCATAGACAAACATTCTACAAAACTGAATTCAAATAATGCAGTTAAAAGAACGGGATCAACATCTAAGATCTCAATAACAAGTGAGGCTGTATTTCCGATATTAGAACAAGCGAGTCAAGCATGTGTTTCATTTTTATGCATATTAAAACTTCTAATATAAGCCCACTCTCACCGAAATCAATAACCAAAAGTAAAGAAGAAACTTTAAAAGTTATCAAAAGAGAACACCACAAGCATGCAGAAAGAAACTTGTGAAATGTTAACAAGCTTGACAATATTGAAAGAATTGCAATCTGAAAAAGCCTAAAGAGATAAAAAATCAATTAAACTGACACACAGACGTAAAACCAAATAAATTATAAATAAACCTTTTATTTAAAAGAATTCATAACTGAATCGAAATGCATTGATAGCAACCTTTAAAAGTTGGAAAGTGGGAGCAAATTACGTCTTTTGAGGAAAATGTCAAAAAAGTATATTTTCATGTCATCATTCTTCCCCACAATGTAGAATAACGCGCAATGAAACTTAAAAATATAGTGAAAGTTTTTTGTTCCCGAAGCATGATGATGTTTGAAAGGATGATGCATCGTAAACAGTGCTAGACATTCCTGGCCCTGAGATGAATCAAGAGGACAATATTGCTTTCTAGAAATGTTTATGCACTAATTGTTTTCTCATTAATGAGCAAAAATTTCAAACTACTATTCAATAAATCGTGAAATAAAATCCTTTAAACCATGACTCATTTTACCCCACTAGTGACCCATTTTACCCCACCCTATGGGGTAAAATGAGTCATTGACAACACATATTCAAACTTATTTATCAGTATCAATATTTTGTTTTTCCCGAGATATTTCACTTTATAAATGTCATGAGGAAGAGTCATTTGCATATCCGGAGCAGTTTATTCACTGGTTGAAGCAATATATTTTTTGCTGTCAAAGTCTGATTGTAAAATTGCTCTTTCTTGACACATTTTACCCCAATTGACCATAGTAGTCCAGTATTATAAAACATCCCAAGAATTAGCAAAAAGTAAATTGAAGCTGATGAATTTTTATTTTTTAACAAGCAAATTATGAAGACAGTTCCCGTTCCTTGCATATCCACTGTCGAGAAAAGATACTAAGTTGATATTTCATTTGTTTCTTCAAGGAAAAAGCTTATTTTCAATTTAAGTCCTTTTTAAGTAAACATTTGCAAAACTAATGGTATTAATTTTTTTTAAATATAAATACCGAATGATAAGTAAGGTATAATATCTGTGCTTGACTCTTAAATTAAGAATATTTGGATATGTTACACACACAAGATTATGATATAATGTGAATAGCAGCTAATTTCTAATTAAATTTTTCTATGCTTTAATATTTGATCATATCAGTTGGTTTTATTATAATTAACAACTTAAGTGTAGGAGATGTTTTGCATATTCCAAAAAATGCTTCATGTTGCTTATTTACAATTAAAAAGAATTGAAATGTCTGCCTTTCTGTGACTACCAGTATAAAGCAAAAATAAATTCTTTAATTAGTGAAATTAAATTAAATATGAGACACTAAGCTAAACAGTTTGTGTATAACCACGAATATTAAAATATATGAAGAATAGTACCATATTGTATGCATTTATTAATGCACTCAATCTTAAAATCAATATGTGCACAAGCCAAAGCTTCAGCCATTACTAGCTTCGGCCACTGGAACTCGTTTTATTGCTTTAAAATCCTGTCGGTAACGTGTCCTACGTTCAAATCGCGATGTTAAAAAAAAAAAAAAAACTATGAATAATAAAACATTGCAGCAAAAACGAATATTAAAAGAAATAATGTGATTTACGTTCATCTATGAGGGTTGACTCTTATGTTTTGGAAAAAAAATGTACATGGGATAAAAAAAAAAGGATTTATACTCGTCTCAACTTTTTGTCCCATGTTGGTAGCGCAGACTTTCAGAATGTTTATTTCTAGTCAAACTTTTATTTGGTGCCAAAGAATTGCGTGGGGTGAAGCCCTGTTATGTGATGAAAATATTCCAGTTGAAAGTTTCCACTTCAGTTTCAAAGTTTTTCCATTTTTACTTTTATGTCTCTACAAAATGACAAATCATGTCTGTCAAGCAAATTAAAACGCAAAATAAGTTAATTTTTCAAACTGTTTTTGCATAATAGAAAATAAACTTATTACCATGGACATAATAATGTGCTTTTTTATCTTAAACTAGCGATGTTTAGTTGTCATCTTTCGGAAATTCGTCTTGTCTGTAACAATTATTAACTGTAACATTGTAAAATTACGTAAGTAGAAACCATCCACTACCGAACTGATGCATACGTTATCAATGTTTTTCCATCATTATTTCTTCCAATAATGAGCTTACTGCGTTGATTTTTGTAGTACAAAAATTAGTTTGAACGCGTCGCTTTTCCTGTCAACTATTTCATTTTCTAAAATTAGTTTAATATTCTGAAATGCTCCAAATACATTATTTTCTCCCCAAATTCAAGTGACTTAAACAAAATTCTCTCTTCTCACGGGACTTCGTTTTGTAGAGCTTTTCGTGCTGTAGAGTCGCCGTCATGCTGTAGAGCTTTTTCAACTAAAGGATTTCCCAATTCTCACCCACGATTTTATCTTTTAAGCGCTACTATGCAATAAATTATTCAAGCTCCACAACTCAGACCTTTAATTTTATTCACAATCAAAGTAAGTAATTGAATATGTTCTCAGAGAGAATGAAAACTTTTGATGTCATTTATAAGTTCTACATAGAATTGTAATTTTTGCTTTCTTCCCCCATTCAACTATCAACACAATACTAATCTGCCTCTTATTAACGCCAGCATTCATTACATAAAATATAAAATTAATATTTTTCAAGTATTTTGCTGATTTTTAGTGACAGTGTCGCTTTTATTACAATTAACTCATTTCAATCCTTTGAATATTGCTGAATGAAACTAATGAACTGCATTTTTTAGTACTGTTTGCTATGGGTGTTCATCCCCCCACCTAATTTTAGCATTTTTTGAACGTTGTTGAACATATCATGAAATTATCCTGAAAGTTTGATAAAAAATATGATCAATTAAAAAAATTGACAAAATCTTTGCTATTATGGCGTGGTAGAAATAGTGTATTTTCTTGTGTTAAAATTTGGATGATGGTTATTTTTTTTGAATTCTTTAAAGTTACTACAAGAGATTTAAACTTTTTGCTCCAAAAAACTAGGGCTAAATTTTCGATGTGACTCTGCAAAACATAAAATGAACTCTCGAAAGCCCAATACTCGAGAACTATGCTGTCAACTTCTTTGAAATTTCAGCTTTTTTTTTTTTTTTTAACACCGTAAACATTTGGAGATCAGTTCAAAAAACTTTCGATAATTAGCTCTGTCATCCCCCACCCAGCCCCAGGGCCTGATTACTGAATAGGCCAACTAGGCCGTGGCCTAGGCCCCCTCTACAATTTAGGGGCCCCAAATGGATAAAATTGCTGTTGTCAATATCTTAAATTGTTTTATCCAATGCTTAAAATTATAAAATCTGAATGAAGGGGGCCCCAAGTATTCGGCCTAGGGCCTTGTACTATCTTAATCGGGCCCTGCCCACAGTGGCTTAGCAAGAACAAAATTAAGACTGGCGATTAAATTTTGCGAGCCCCCCCCCCCCCCCGTTTAGAGATTGATTCCAGTTCAATCTATTCAACTATTCTGTGTAAAAATAATAATAAAAAAGAAGAAAACCTTCTCGTACTTGTTGTTACTCATAAAAATTAAAATATACATTTTCAAAAATATTTGAGATAAAAACATACAATATGAAATAATTACATACGTTTTGGTGTAGATTGAACAACTTTCAAATGCTTGATATATTTAATTTTTTGTCACAATATTTTGATGACCTATGAAATAAATTTATAACTTATAAAACTGCAAATAAATACTTATTCATTCTGAATTTTATTGATCTGTAAAAGATAGGCTGTGCATTAGGGTGTATCACGATTTTTTCTTTCTTTCTTTCTTTTTTTTTTTTTTTTTGGAAATTCAAAATTGCAAGTTGATAAAATATTGTCACTATATTCACACAGTTACCAAAAAAAAAAAATTTGTGAAATTGAAAAATGTTTGGTCTGCCGGGATTACCTTGAAGTTTCAAGTTTTTTTAGTAAAAACGATGATTTTTTTTTTTAAAGTATAAATTATGTGTAATGCAAAAATAATTATTTAAGTGCCAAAAAAGGATTACTTAAGGAGTAATCTATCAATAAAAAATACATTGGAGCTAAAATTTAACTTTTAGGTTTCCAGAAATAGTTATGAAAAATCTCACATTTTTGCTAGTCAGTTATATTTTTAGAATATTTACCTATCCTGCAGAATAATTTTTATTATTGTATTAATAGTGCAAACATTACAGTGCAGCGCTTTGAAATAGCGAGATTGCTCCATTTTTCCACTCAAATTATTATTTTGCTTTACGTATAATTTATACATTTTTTAAACAGAACCATCGTTTTTACCAAAAAAAAAAACTTGAAACTTCAAGGTTATCCCGGTAGACCTAAGTATTTTTCAATTTCAAAATATTTCTTTTAGTAACAATGAACATAGTGACAACTTTTAATCAACTAGAAATTTTGAATTTTCAAAAAAAAAAAATAATAAATAAAAATCCGTAATCCTATGGGTAAATGAACCCTAAAAATATGACTGACAAGCAAAAATGTGAGGTTTTTCATAACTATTTCTGGAAACCTAAAAGATAAATTTTAGCTTCAATGCATTTTTTATTGATAGATTACACCTTAAGTAGTCCATTTTCGCACTCAAATAATTATTTTTGCTTTACACATAATTTATACAATTTCGTAAAAAATCGTCGTTTTTTCTAAAAAAAACTCGAAACTTCAAGGTAATCCCGACAGACCAAACATTTTCAATTTCAAAATGAATTTTTTTGACGAGAATTTAGTAACAACTTTTTATCAACTTAAAATTTTGGATTTCAAAAAAAAAAAATAAATAAATAAATAAAAATCGGGGTACACCCTACTGGGCGTGTGTTGAAGTAAAACATCTTGAGAAGGAAACTTAGAATTTCTTGGTCCAAACAAATAAGCCATTAGACTTATTATTTGGAAAGATGAGGACATTAAAAAGATGAAGAAATTTTTCTTCTAACAGATGTTCAAATACATAGATTTCTTGACTAGAAAGAAGTTCAAGAAGGAAGCCAAATACTATAATTTGCTTGTAGCTTTCAAATGTTAGATCTAATCAACTGCTTTTGTGAACCAGGAATTTTAAGCGAAATATAACCAAAACAAAGCTCTTTAACTGATTCTTAAGAACCTCTATTTTCATCCAATGGCGGTAGTTCTGTTGAGACAATGTAGGTCTGCTTCCTGAATTTCTGTGAAAAGTTTTTGGTGGTAAGTCACTGCTTTACTTACAATGTGGAACGTCGAAAATAATATTTCTTTTCTTGGAAAAGTTGAAAATTGATTAATCTAGAACAACTATCACAGAGGAAGAAAATAGTTTTAAATTAAAAAAAAGAAGGAGTTTTGAAGGATTTAGTTCCAAAATGCATGAGTTTGAAGGGCCCCTTCAACAACAACAACAAAAAAATCTTAAGTTAAGGGGTTTTGGCTGAGCATACAAACTCCGACACTTCTAAAATTTTTATTTTAGTACGCAACAAGCATGGAGAAGGTAAAGATAAAATCTGGCTCAGCGAGGGGAAAAACATCCCCCAGAGGTCTTACATTCAACATTATTGGCAATCCTAAGGGCTCTTTTGACCAAAACACTCTTCCAGATGGTAATTCTAGCAGTGGGTAACATAAAAGAACATTCAGGTGTCAAACATTAAAATTTTGGACGGAGGGCCTGCATTCCTCCCTTCACTCACCCCAAACTTGTGGGAATTCTATTAAGATGAAATAAATGAACATAATTATCAATGATCTTCTGGCTATGCCTTTCGTGTTGATTTCGGAAAACTTCATGTTTAAAAGAGTAAGTGTCCAGCAAAATGAGGAAGGGGGGGGGGCTTGCCTTCACCCCCTCTCGACTCAACGCTTTTGCTTCTAGGTTTCCATCTATTCAACCTCACAATTTCAGCCATTGGCTAAATTAATTTTAACTATTTGGAGGGCCCTTAAAAAGCACGGGGGGCCTGGTCAGTAATCATGTTTTGTAGACCACACCTCTCGGGATTTTTTTTAAATCAGGCCCTAAGTGAAAAAATGCTTTTTTTTTTTTAGCTATAGTTGGTAATTTCTAAAACCAATGTATCCGTGTTTCCGATTTTAGTCTTTTTGAGGATCCTATATGGTATCGCCTTCAAAAAAATAGTGAAACATTGTTCCCCTGGCTAGGTTGGGGGCTTCAGATGTTCTTTAATTGAATGCAGATAAAGATTCAGACAAAAGTGTGATAGTGAACAAGAAAGCACGCCGAAAGTTCGGAAAAACTTGGATCGGACAGTTCGAAGCGGGACCTCTTCGTTTGTTTTAATTTTTGACGAGAAAAATAGTGGTTTCAACTGTGTGATTCGGGAATACGTTGTAAAATTTTGTTTCGGAACAAAGTTTGAATGGAGAAAAATTTCGGGCAAAGTGGAGATGCGAGGCCCCGGGAAGTGCGAGGCCCTGAGCGGTCGCCCGATTCGCCCACCCCTTGCTACGCCTCTGCCTGCCCACCCCCCAATTTTAAGAGACAACGTTTGCATAAATGTCCTTAAAAAGGGCAGAAAATTTTCTCACACATACTAATAATGTATAGCATTCGAAAGAGCAGATTTTTATGTGTCAAATGAATTTGTTCTCCAATACTCTAAGTTAATTACGGTAAGAGTTATTTGTGTTTTTATCTTTAGTTTTCAAGGTTTCTCTCGATTCCAGTCATTTAAGTAATTCATTAAAACCATCAATAAAAAGTTAACGAATTGTTCCGCAGTTTTTTTTTATATCATTCGAAAGAGCGACTTTTTTGTTCATCCAGATTTAATCCTACCTACCGTCGAAGATCAAAATTTCTATCTTAGTGAGAAATAAAGTTTAAAGGGTAATAATTCAAGTTCGTCAATTTTTATTCCATTCAAGTCAAACGTTATTATGTTGCCATGGTTACATTCATAAGCTTTAGTTGTTTCTTCCTTCTTGATTTAATTTGTGAAAAGTATTTTATTTCATAGCGATCCACAGCCTTCTATGTTGAAAAAACAGTCAAAATGATGCCTTTTTGTTGAGGGCAACCCCATATGTGACGAAATGGCAGTTTTGAATTAAAGGGAAAAAATGTTTAAGTGAGTACAGTGACCATCTTTAAATTAAAACATTTTTTTTCCTTTACATTCTATCTTTAAGAATTAAAATATAAAAAACAAAACTGAAAAATACTTTGATTTTTAAAAAATGTCTATGTTAGCTTTTGCTTCGTGACGAAATGACGATTTTGTTACCTAAGTTCTTGGGCTACGAAGTAACAAAAAAAAAAATCTGAATTATTCATTAATTCAATTTTTAACTGATAAATACTTTTAAAGATAGAGAAGTAACAATCAGAAACTGTTAATTAAAATAAATGCATTGGATAAAAATAATTAAACCATATATGTTGTGACGGAATGATAAGACGTTCTAATTTCCATTTATTGTAATAAAATTGACTATATTTTTAACGAAATAAAAATAATTATTGCACTTGGCTGATGTAACGTTGATAAAATAAAAACAATGAATGAAATCTATATACATAAATGATTACTTTTTGTATGTATGTCCGGGGTAATCTTTCAAACTACTGGACCGATTTTAACCATTTTTTCACCGTAGATAGCTACAGTAATAGGGAGCTGGATAAGCTATAATTTATTTCTAAAAAGATTAGTTTAAAAAAGTTATTACGAAAAATAATAAATTTCATGTCATTTCCTCATTAAATGATTAAATTTTCAACCCATTGTTGCAAAATTCGGTTGCCTAGCAACAACAATGTTAATAGTAATCATGATGAAAATTTTGAACCAAGGCTTCTCTGGAGTAAGTATGAAATTCATTGCTTGCTTAGGGTTTTTATATTCATCTATGCCAATAATCGCTAACGGGGTAAATAAATAAAAAGGGAATTGATTTTGGCAACACATAGAAAATGGAAAGTGTTTACAGTCAAAAGAATTTCTTAATCACGTCAGATGTTTTTACCAATTGAGTTTTCACAAATGAAGTCACAAGGATAGAAAGTGTAATAATGGGACTTATTTAACGTGCAATATTTAGAAATTGTTGACTCCAGTGCAATTGATACTGTAAATATATATTTATTTTAATATACCAAGCTTATAACAATTCCTATTTACCTGAACATTATTTATAGCTTGCATTCGTGTTAAGGGTGTGTAATGCAGTTTTTTAAAGTAATACAGACAGAAAAATAGCCATTGTTTACAGAAGTAGCCATTTATGTATATAGATGTGCACTTTAATGTTGAAAAAATTATGAATGAGTTTCCCTGAAACACATTACCCGGCAGAAACCCGGGCAGGGCCGGGTACCGGGCTAGTAGTTTATAAAAATATTCTAATGTAGGGAAAAAAAGAATAGCAAAAGTTGTCATTTTCGTTGAATTGCCCATTGCCGAAATTGAAAGCATGAAAATACATTTTTTCATAAAGTAATGAATGTGTGTGTTTCTCGTACAAATCCGCAGCTTGCGTCAGCTCTTTGCCAAATTTGGTACAAAGGTGCTTTGTAGAGGAGTTCATACTTTATGGGGAAGTTATCTATACATGGGAGTTTTCTGGCCAAATATAGGTTTTCCCACAGCTTTTTTCTTTTTTTTTTCACGGGTAAAAATATAGGGCGAAGTCAAAAAAATCTTTAAAACGGAATATTCATATCCATTAATAACAATGACTAAATTTGTTGAGTCTTAAAAAATCCAAACGCATTCTTAATTTTATTTTGATTCCTAAAACTTTTTTTTTTTTGGCAGAATATTGCGCTATTTTATTCCTCACCTTTCTTTAACTTTCGTTCATTCTTTCTTCCGCTTTTTTTCTTTTTTTTTTTTTTGAGCAACTGATAAATTGCTATACGCTCTCTTTTTGGACCTCATTTGCCCTATAGTTCCTTTTCCAGATTGGCAAGCTGCAAACGCAAACATCAGTTTACTGCTCAGGAGGTGGTTGCGCGTACTGGCAGTAGATGGGGCTATCTTTTGAGTTGCCGGGTGATCAAAATGTGGTGTACATATGTGAGCTTATGGAGCATGTAAAGAAATATATTGGAAAAAAAAAAAAAAACTTTCACACACACAAGAACATGTTGCAAAAATAAAAAATAAAAACAATTTCAAGATGATGTAAAATACACTGTTCGATACCTGAACATGTTCTGAAATGTGCTTGTACATGCGTAAGAAGCCAAAAGAGATGCTGGTTTTCAAACAAGAATTTTTCAATGACAATTTTTCAATAGAATATTTAGAAATTGAATCTTTAAAAGGCTAATCGTTATCTCTGATTATGTTACACTCTTAAAACTGTGCCTCTGAAATAAGAGGCACATTTTGAATTTTTGTGCCTCTGAAAATTAAGAGGCACATTTAAAATGAAAGGCACTATTTGTGCCTCTGAAATTAAAAAGCACATACCGTGCCTTTGATTTTAGATTTCAGTGCCTTATATTTGAAAACGTTTCTGCCACTGATATTAGATTTCAGTGCCTTATATTTGAAAACGTCTGTGTCTCTGATTTTTGATTTCAGTGCCTTACATTTAAAAGGATTTGTGCCTCTTATAGGTTTGTAATAATAATAATGGTTTATTAAGGGGAATTTCAACGTTAGTTTATAGTAACTTCTTAATTTTTTACCCCAATGCTTGTATGTTTAAAACTTTTTTTAGGTTTTAATTCTTCATGACACATTAATTAGATACTATATCAAAACAAAATGTTTCCCAAAGAATATAAAAATCTTGTGCATAATACTTTATTTCAAACATTTTCTGATTTGATTGTTGTATAAGCTCTTATTTTCGCTAATCTTGTCAACAGAACCGAAAGTTGGACAAGATAAGAAAAAAAAATGCTATTAAGCTTCAGTTTTTGCCATTGTACTGTACGACATAGCAAAAATTAGTACTTCATAACAAATTGTCAGTTTGATCCTGAAACAAAGGTAGTCTTACATGATTGAATTTATTCAATTTTAATTAAAAGGTAACTTTTTGAAAGACAATATTGAGAATAGGAACAAAACAAGGTATTTCAACTATTTTCAATTTTAGTTGCTTTAATTTAAATTTATTAAATGTAATAAATGGAAATGCTATAAAATATAGAGTGATTTCAACCTTTTATGCAAAATAGTATCTTTATAGGGAGAGCAAACACTTGATGTTTTATAATGCTGTAGTTTCAAATTTAGTTATTACGTACAGGATAATAACCGACCATTCCATACTATCTCGATAAAAATTGCAAGATTTCTTTAATTCACATCTAAACACATTTTAAACTTCTGTTACAATTCAAAAACATCATAACAGTTTTTTATAACTACGAACATGTTGCGGATCCAAAAAATGGTTTAAATTGATCACTGAGTACTCGGCCTGCTAGAGAAAAATTGTTTGACAAACAAATTTCACTAAAAGTTGTAATTTTGTGTAATAAAATCTCATTAAAAGATAACAAGTTCAATAAATTTGAAGTCAACTGAATCTCGTGATAAAGTATTTTACCGTAGTAAAGGCCGCATGAAAATTGACAAAGTTAAAATTTATTAAATTTAATAAATAAATGCTGCGATACAGAAAATTAGTGAATTTAAACTTTAATGCACAGAGGCAAGTTTCTTTTATAAATCTACTTTTGAATCTGCAATTTCTACGAGAATAGTCTTTTTTTACTTATTTTTGCCTAAAAAAATCCTATTATATTTTAACAAGGTCAACAAATTTATATTCAACTGAATCTTGTGAGAATTTATACTTTATCATGATGAAGTACTACGAAATATTATCAAATTGAGTTAAAATTAATTTTAAACTTTAAAAAAAATGCTAAATCATAATTTATTATTTTTCAAAAAATCCTACTATATTTTAAAAAGTAGTACAATAAATTTCAAGTCAACCGAATCTTGTGAGACTATATTTATCATAATAAAGCCCATGCAACTAAAAAATAATTACTTATTTTGTCAATGGAGCTTTTTGCCAGAACAACAAATATTATCAAATATCTAACATATTAAACCATTATGGCAAATGAGACTAAGATTTTAATTAAAATAACGTTGATAAATCATAATAGAAATAAATTGGACGAGATATTTTACATACCTGTCGTAGTACAAAATGTCACCATACAGCACAAAAAAGATCAGCAAAGGAGTATGTAGATTTTAAAAAATACACTAACATACCCTTTTGCTGTCCATTTTGTTATCGATGTTTCCATAGGAAGACGTTTGAAACAGCAGTTTATGCCTCGGCAATTAATAATGCATAATGGATGGACAGATAAATAAAATCTTCTTCTGATAATAAATGTTCAGAGCAAACCATAAAATGCTTATTCTGCACAAAATGCGCCCGACTGACTTTTCATTTGCAATTTCTTCAAACGATGTATCTTGTAAAGGAAAGGCATGGAACGATCAAATTTCTACATTACAACTTGATTTTCGTTCCCTTTTCTTACATCCGCATCAAACAACAATGCAAAATGTAAAACTATTTCTCTCAAACTAATAATTTTGCTTGAAAACGTCGAAAGAATACATTTAATCCTGAATTTTAAAAGCGAACTTTCCGCTATCTCCAGCATTGAAAATAAACATACGGGTCACGTGATCAGCTATAACCTCAAACGCAAAGCGTTCATCAGCGGCTTACCCGATGTGCCGCTTAAAACTTGCGAAGTGGGAATTTAAAAGGCACGCCGATTCAGTGTGCCTTTAAAAAGCTTTGCTTTCCTGTCCGTGCCGTTCATCTCGTTGTGCTTTGTAGGTGTCAGAGGCACCTACGCTTTGTGCCTCTGATATGTAATTAATATAAGGCACAATTCTCTTGTGCCTTACATGTAAGCGGCACACTTTTAAGAGTGTATGGAGAGGGGGCTCGGAAACTGTAGTCCGAAATTTTTTGAAATTATAGCTCTAAAACGTAGTTCTAGACGATCTTTGATGATGTTTAGGAGAGAGGAGGTTTGGGGGCCCACACCCGATAATTTGTGAATTTATAGTCTCAAGAATGCATTTTATACCATCTTTGATATCATTAGGGATAGAACAGGTTCGGTGGCTCTCCCCGATATTTTTTTTTTTTTTTTTTGAAACTGAAATTTTAAACATGCAGCTGTAGAGTATCTAATTATGCTAGGGAGAAACGGGTTCAGCGGCTCTCCCTCGGAAACTTTCCATAGTTGTAGCTCTAAAAATAGTAGAGGGACGGACCGGAAATGTTTCGCAATTGAAGCTCCAAAAACGTAATTTTAGTCCGCTTTAAATTTCAATGAGGAGTTTTTCAGAAGCTGACTTTTAATGTGCAATTGTAGTTGTTAAAAAATCATGCAGTGTAGGGTTAATGATGGTAAAGGGGGGCTTCTCGGAGTATGGGTGGGGGATCTTTCTTTAGACTTCTTGAAATTGAAATCCTAATTGTGCACTGTGCAGTTGCAGTCCATCTTTGATTAAATATGGGCAGAGGTGCCCATCCTCCCCAAGCTCAATGGCGCAAATCCCCGCCCCCCAAAAAAATTTTCACAACCCTCTTGTGCTTTTTATATTCATTTTTACCTCTCTTTTTATTTTAGTTATTTTTTAAAATATTATTTTTTAAATATTTATTTATTTTTTAAGTATTATTTATTTATTCTTTTTTTTATTTATTTTTTATGTATTATTATTTTTTTAAAAGTACTAATTATGCGTAGAACAGAATCGCTTTTTTCCTCTTCCAGACATTCCAAGCACACTCACACAAACAAAATAAATAAATAAATAATAATAATAAAGAAATAAAAGAACTAATTTAAATTGAAAATATTAATTAATGAATAATTTTTATTAAAAAAATCAGTAAATAATTTAAATAAATAAGTAAATAAATAAATTAGTTTTAAAAATCCCCCCCCCCCAATTTTGATGGCGCAACTTGCGCCATAATCCCCCCCCCCCTGTGGGCACCCCTGAATATGAAAAGGATGAAGTTCGGGTACTCTGCTACAGAATTCTTTCAAAATTAAAGTTTCAAAAATGCTCTTCAGGGCTACCGTTTTTGCCGTACTTGAAGGTTCTAGGATCTTCCTTCCCCCCCTTCCGCTTCCTTGACCACTTCCCTATCTTCTTTTTTGATGTTTTAAATCTATAATAATAAAAGCAAGTGTAATATGTCTGTCTGTCTGTCTGCCTGTCTGTCCATTTGTCTGACCGAGCTCTCCAGCCAAATCTATCGCACGCAGGGACCTGGAATTTTTTACACGAAAGCACAAAGGGGCTGGCCACCAGACCTCGAAGCCCAATTTTCGATTTTTTAATTAGAAAAATTTTAAAAAATCTATATATATATAAAGATGACGGTGATTGTTCGTTTGTAACCGCTGACCAGAAGTCTCCACAGCACCTACAGACCTGAAACTTGGCTCAAAAATTCGAACGTACCTCGCCCTCGTGCACCTCGAAGGCCAAATTTTTAATTTCTAATTAGTTATTTTTAAATTAATTAATTAGTCTCACTTTTGTTGTATCCGCTATAATTGAGGGGAGAAAACCTTCCCACACCCCAAAACATTATATATCGTTGGAAAGGGTTTTTTTCTGAAAAAGAAAAGTTTTAGCACGTTTCTGTCCGTTAATTAGGACAGGAGATATTAATTAATCAAATTTAATCAATTTTCAAGGCCTAACTCTGTACGCAGAACTGAAACACTAGAGCCATTTTCCTGATCAGCTGCTCTTTTGTCCCTGAAGTTACTTTGTGATTTAAATTTGCGTATAGATTTAAGCCTTGAAAATTTATTCAATTTGATTAATTAATATCTCCCGTTACTTACTTAACTTTCTGTCTCTTATATTTATTTGGCGAATTGATTTAAACTTTAACATGACTTTAAGTGGAATTTAAAAGGTTGTGAAGCGCATTTGAACTAAAGAATATAATAATTTGTCTTCAGAGGGGTTAAAGTGAATTTAAATTTATTAAGTTGACTTCCTCAAAATTCGGTGTTACCGAAAATGTCACAATGGAACTATTATTGTTAAAAATTTAGGGATGGCTATTCAGTTCCTCTTCGCATTTGGCGTCGTAAAGTTTGGCGACAATCAGGAAATTTACCAAACCTCCCAGCCAGTGAAACACTACTTTCTCCAAATCAAAGAAAAAGAAAACTGTCTGGGAAGGAACAGTAGTTGTTTGCAGTCTAAAGAGTATTTTATTGCATGTTTAAAACATGTATTTAATGCCGCCATCACTAAATTTTTAATAATAATAGTTCCATTCTGACATTTTCTGTAACACCGCTATTCAGTTACTTTTCATATTTGGCGTCGTAAATTTTGGCAACAATCGGGAAATTTTCCAAACTTCCCGGCCAGTGAAATCTTGATTATTTGAGGGTCACTGTTAGATTGTAATCACTTCAAAGCGATGGTACGAAAGACATTATATTTCTTTCCTTTTAATGTTCACATTAAAATCATGGAAGAATGGTTGTGGCTGATCTACCTGATACAATCGGTTCCCTATGTTAATAAATTTAGATTTGGCGACCAATTTTACATTGAAATTACGGTTAAATCGGTGAATTATATTAAATTTCAAGGGCAATATTGCTGTGGTCGTTGAGAGTTTTCGAAAATCTTGGCTCTACAGTTGTGTCAAAAGTTCCATTGAAACGTAAAAATTTCGCTAAAAATAAATAAGTTCGTCACACACACACGAAAAGAAGAAAAAAGTCTTTAAAACTAAAATAATCCTCGCATTGAGCACTACAAACTGAAATGGCATTAAAAGTGTCATATTTTAAAAGGTCGTGGTGCACATTTGAATTACAGAATATAATAATTTTACTTAAGAGGGTGGAGTGAATTTAAATTTATTCAGTTGACTTTCTTTACATTTTTCTCACGGGCTTTGCCGTGCGGGTACTGCTAGTTGTTAATAAAACATGTTGTGGACAAGCCTCTCGATTTTTTTTCTTCTAAAATCATTTTAGTGCTTTCTTTTCCATTTTAAAAAATCTTTAATTTCCAGATTGATATTATTATTCTTCTTGAAAAACTTGTGTTTGCGGCAAAGTAAAACTTTTAACATTTGAGACTGATGTGGTATTTTTAAATGATACTTTTAATCTTTTTTTGCCTTTATTTTATTTTAAATACATTGCCGTCTGAATCTTTAGATAGTTTTAGTTAATACTTTCGTTTTTTAATTTCGAGCATTTAGAACTATTGGTACGACTATTGATTACAATATTTTTAATCTCGCTCAGTGTATGTATTTATTTTTTGCTTTTAAATCATTTTTAGGCGATCGGTTTACTTTCTCCACTTAGCTGTAGTTTTCGTGTTATTTCATTTTTACGAAATTAGAAATGTAAATATGTTGGTAGCCACTGAATGTATCACGTTTTTTCTTAATTGATTCTTATCTGACCAATCAAAATACTTTTGTTTCGTTTATTTTTTAAATTTTTTTTTTAAAAAGTGGGGAAAAACTTCACAAATTTTAATTTAAAATGGATTTTTAAAAACAAATATTTGCTCAAGAGAGGCAAATATCTCCCAGGGCGGCAGAGCCTCTCCTGGCTTATTCCTGCCTACGGCTCAGATGGGGGGGGGGGGGAGTAAGGCAACGCTCTTGAGATAGGCACCTCTGTGATTAATATATATATTTTTTTTTGTGAGCCCGGCAAGACCTAGGGCCGCCACTGAATACAAAGCAATGTTATTTGAATGTCAATGAATTATGTTCACCAAAATGCATTTTATGTTAACCCATTAATGCCTAGCGTCCCTTTTTAGGGGCGGTCCAAAAAGTGTTTGAATTTACTAAAACTGAATATTTTAACCAAATAATAGTGTTCAATTATTGCTTTGGTATTGTTTCAATTCATTATTAACAGACTGCAGCACATAACCATTGTAGAGTGTGTTCTGTAGCCGTGTAACCAGCATATGAAATATCTTTGGAAAAAAACTGTCAGACAGTAATAGGTTCCCAAGTAGCACACTTCGTTTTTTAAAGGTTGTAAAATGGTTATTACCGCTGTGACAACGGATTAAAAACGTTTATATAACGTTTAAACGTTTTTTGTGCTACCTGGGTTAATAAATTGGAATTGATTCAATGGCGTTTTGCGTTGAGTTTCAATCCAGCATCTTACTTCGAGATTGGATAAGATGCTGAAATGGAAACGTTTTCAAATTTTTCTGTTTATAGGGCAAAAAAATGTTTTTCCAAGTGAAACCAAATTTTTAATTTTTTATGAATCAAAAAGTCCATATTTCAATGAGGAATTGGTTGTTTAAGAATAACATCAATAAAATAAAGTTGAAAAATTCGGCGTCTGTTCCTTAATATTTTTCTGCGTAAACGCTTTTACCTAGCATTTACTAATTTTTTGAAAAAATTTGGATATGAGTGCGAAGAAAAAAAAGTTGAACTATAATTGCTTTCAGAAACAGTATTAGGTTAATTATGAAACACAAGATTATCACAATAATATATTTTACAAATTAAGTAATTTCATTGTATAATTCAAATTTATTAAAACTTTTTAAAAATTCCCGACGAAAAACGACTTTAAAACAGGAAATAAAAAAAACAGTATTCATTTCAGAATTTCTGCAATTGTTTTGAATTTTTAAAAATACCTGTGTATTTTGGAGGGAGGGGAAAAAAAAGAAAAAAGAGGGAAATAAAAGAAAACAAAGATTTAAGATTTCCGTCGTTTTCTATATTTGGTCTTTTTAGCCTACTTTCCCGTTAAAAATAAAAGAAAGAGGAAAAAAGTATTAAAAGTGGCTAAATGCATCTAAAAAATGTCGCCAAGTCCAAAAAATATCGCCAAGTCGAAAAAAAAATCTAAAAAGAAATAAAAAGGTAAAATGAATATCGAAAAATTAAAAATTTGAAAGTAGGGTATTGAGATGGGAAATTTGTATGTCGGTCGGTCTGTCTGTCTGTCCCCCCCCTCCCTAATAACTTTTGAATGAACATTCCGACTTTGACAAACTTTTTTTTTTTGTTGGAAAGATCTCGGCGAGTACAGCTCATTCCCATATTTGATTTTTCGATTTGAACAATTTTTGGTTCAACTTTGAACCGTTCAAACAACCTGTCCCGCGATGCTAACTTTTGAGTGAACAGTCCGATTTGAACAAACTTTTTTTTTGTTCGAAAGATCTTATCAAGGATACTTCATTCCCGTATTTACATTTCCGATTTGAACAATTTTTCGTTCAACATTGAACCGCTCAAGCAAGCTGTCACCCCTAATAACTTTTGAGTGAACAGTCCGATTTAAATAAACTTTTTTTTTTGTTCGAAGGATCTCAGCAAGGATACTTCATTACCGTATTTAAATTTTCAATTTGAACATTTTTTCGTTCAACATTGAACCGTTCAAGCAACCTTTCCCCACCTAATAACTTCTGAGTGAACCATCCGAATGGAATAAACTTTTTTTTGTTTGAAAGATCTCGGAGAGGCTCATTCCCATATTTCGCTTTTTGATTTGAACCATTTTTCGTTCAATATTGAACCGTTCAGAAAAAAATTTAACATTAGCGCCTAAGTTGAATGTTGGTCCTAAAATTAAAGTCGGATTTTCTTCAAACTAATTTTGCAAGAAAATGGTTTTGATAAATAATGTTTGTAAAGTACTTTTCTGAATAATCTTCTGTGAGGACTCTGATTCCGACTCCGACTCCGCAAACATGGCGGAAATGCAGGCTCAGAAAAAAAATGACTGACTGTGCAGACGATTTTTTGTTTATTTATTCATTTTTTTATAATTACTATTATTTTTTTTTTTGGCAGACGATTTTTTTTGTAACAAAAATGTTTCATTCACGAGGGCATTTTATTCTTTATTTATATTTAACAACTGGCAACGGATTAAAAGTGAAATTCGAGACATTTTATCAACGGACGAGTTTTTTTTCTTCTTTCTTTGATAAAATGTGTTTTGATGTACTTTGTACTTTTATTTATTTTTTTTTTTTTTTTGAAAACGATTGAGGAATTTTTCTACGGAAGAACTGTAACAGTTACATTCTTTAAAAGTTGCGACAAAACTTTATTTATTCGTTAATTTACTTTTATTTACTTTTTACGTGTCTATTTCATCTGATGAGAGGGGTATATTTTGCTTTTAGGAATCAGCTTTAACTGCTAAAAAGGTACGTTTGACATAATTTTTAGTCTCAGATAATCAAGAGAATAATGATCAGATGCTAGAATGCCGATGTCGATGTACGGGAAAGTAGGCTCGTTTAGTTCTTGACAGAACTTCTTGTTTAAATTGTGTTGTTGCTTCTCAGCTTTTTATTATCTCTTCAAAATGAACCATAGCTTTAGTAAGCTAAGTCATCACTTTTTCTTCACATTTTATTATTCATCATCACTTTTTCTTTTTCAGTAAATTATTTGCTGGCTATTTTTACTGAACATAAAACCTAATTAAAAGTATATTCAGATCGAACACGGTCAAACTGTGTTTTATTTTAACACATGATTTAAATGACAAAAGCAAAAAAAAAAGAGTAATATTTCTTTAATGTTTATAAAATAATTTAAAGTTAAAGTTAAAATTAAAGTTCAATTTTACATGCTCCTAAAAACTTCCACTTACTTTTTATCATAGATAATATTTTCTTTGAAAGAGGTGCTAAAAAGTTAATTTCCTCAAAACAGGAAGAAGAAGGAAGAAAAACAATAGTAAAAGGCTCTTATGTTGAAAAACAAAACCCTCCATATTTTTAACGTATTTAATTTAATTAATTTATTTATTTACATATTCGTCTCGCTAAATTGCTAAAATATGATTAATATTTATTTGGCAAAAGTTTCGCAGCAGGTTCGCACGCCAGAGGAAAAAAAAAAATATATATCGTATTAACGTATTAAGGAAAATATTTTTTATTTTAAATAATGTCTCCAAAACAGAACCGTGATTTTTATTCACTTTTCTTTGACATGAACACGGTTCATTAAATTTTCGCCTAATCTTGTGCCTCGTCTTTCGATCCCAGGTCTCCAGCCACCACGGATGCCCGAGAGCAGCGCCCCCTCGGCGCGAGGTGCCATCGATAGCGCGCTCCGGAACAATCCTAATGCGTCCTTAAACGTTTTGGCTCTCGGAAACGGTCGCCAAGTGGAGCGGCGTTCACTCAAAGAAAGGGGAAATAAGTTGCCAAATATGGTTTTGGAGAATTATTAAGACAAGCACACACACACACGAGAGTGCAACGTGGAGGGGGGAAAGCAGCGAAAGAGAAATATAAACGTAATGGTAAAAAGGGAGAGACGGCGGAGGAGGCGGAGAGGGGAAATCATCCAATGAGCCCGAGGCACGCCCAGGCAACGCCTGCTATTGGCTGTTGCCCGTGGCGATGGTCGAGTCCAAGCGCGTCGGAGGGGAGTCCGTCTGTCGGGATGGGAGCGATTCGCGATCGCGAGCTCTCAGACTCCTCGGGATGCGGAAAAGGGGGATGTGCGGAAATTGAGGAGGATGAAGAGGGGATCCGGCGTGATTCCCCTGGCGGGCAAGGAGCCTTTGAGAGGGTGGGGCGGAGGGTGGAGGTCGGACGCCATGGAACATGTGTAGCGCTCGATGCGCGGAGATGCCGTTTAAAATCGCCTTTTCGAAAATGGACTTGTGCTATTAAAGGTGCGCTGGGATAAGTTTTCGTTCGTTACGCACTTAACCTATAACAACAAATTAAAGCTTGAGTGAAAGGTTAAATTAAAGCATGAGTGAAAATGTTAGGCAATTAGAAAGGCCCATGGGAAATTTTCACCCTGATTTTTTTTCCCCCATTAGAAATAAATTTAAAAAATCTACATTTGAGAAAAAAAAAATCAACTTTTAAAACCTGCAGTTGTTCCCATTTCTCTATTGAGTTGGTTTTTTAGTTTTATTGGGTTTAATGCAGCGGTAGGCAACCTATCGCTCGAGCCCATTTTAAGTCGATCGTGGCAATATTTTGAACCTTGCTTTTTCTTCCTTGTTTAATTAATCTCCACTAATTTCTGGTACAAAATGAGGTCAAACGTCTAAATCAAAGTTGTTCGAAAAATTTCCTAACTTTTTATAGTCGCTGGAGCATTTTAGTCGCCATTTGATCAATTTTAAAACAAGCAATATTCTTGTGTCTTAAAATATTTTGATGTGCGTTAACACAATATTATTTTATGATTTTAAAGTAACTAAATATTTTAAAAGCATGAACTTTTTTTTATTATTTATTCAGTTTTTTTTTATAACGCCCTAGCAAAGTATATTTCAATTTGAGCAAAAAATGTTTTAAAATAATCCTAAATATAGTTTTAAAATACTAAAAAATACGCTTTTTGAGTTAATCAAACTAAAAAGAATATTTTCAAAACTATTGAATATCCGCTCTAAGTTTACATGCGCTTATACATCAACATGCAACACAGTTTAGCCTTTAGTATTAATAATACAGTCGACGCTCGATATAACGACCATCTCTTGTTCCATAAAAAAGTCCATATAACGAGTGGTCGCTATAAGAGGTAGAACAGGGTTATTGGGATAGAGTTCGCAGAGAGAACGTTGGGACTTTTTTCACTGGTCGTTAGGGAGTGGTCATTTATTATGGCCAAGGGGGGGGGCGGAAGCTAAGCTTCATTTTATGAAAAAATTACATGACCCCTCATCAAGCTGTCATATAATTTTCGTGACCCCTGTGGGAAATTCTAAATATTTTCATGACCCCCCCCCCTTAATTAACATTGCAAGATTTTTTTTTTTTTATTTTAATTTTTCAATCAGCCTGCAACTTTTTTCAGCTTATAGATCATAGCGTTGAAAGAACTAATAATAAATTTTATCTCTAACTAATACAAGTAAAATCAAAAACAAAAAAAAAATATTGTATGCATATAAAAGAAATCCAATGAACATAAAACAAAAAATTGAAGCAACAAACTAATAGTGTCTCATTAGGCCAGGTGTAGCCAACTTTTTGGGAAGAGAGACACTATGACTGCAACTATCAATTTCTCCAGCATACTGTACTAGTTATTAAGCAAGTTTTCATTTTTTTTTAAATTTTCAAAGTTTACATGGCACAGTTACTGCTTCAACTAACTGCATTGCAGCACGCATGCTACAAGTTGGGAATCTCTGCATTTGAAAAAAGCACTAACTGATAAACTGTACATAATAAATCGAACCTTCAACCTGGAAATAAGAGCAGAGATCACAGAAGCCAATAGGCTCTTGGTTTTTTTTATAGGTTTAAGTTTCTTAATATGTTTCTAAAAATTTGTAGTATGCTTTCAGAAAACAATTAGTTGCATGCAAATTGTCACCATTGAATACATTTCAATGGAAAAAGATTTGTATTATTTTAAAATTATATTTAATGATAATGTTATTGAATAAAATTTTTAGTCTGAAATCGTAAGAGAAATATTTTAGCAATTATAATTTAAGCAATTCAAAAAAACAGCCTATGAAAAATGCAATTTTTCTTTTACACAACAGAAAAAACAAGACTTTTTAAAAAGCACCACGTACCTTAAGGAATGAGAAGAAGAATCTCTGTACCACACAATGGTCACCAAAAACTATTTAACCTTTAGCCGACAGCCGATCCTTAACCTTTAACCGATTAACCTTTAGCCGATTATTTTTTAGTTGAATAACAATGGAGAAACAATATAAATTAAGTACACTTTTTGCAATAAATATGTTCAATAATAACTAAAATGGGTGTATTATTTCATTCAGAGTGAAAACAATCTAATTTATGACTTGAATTTGTCCTTATAGGCAGAGCCACCACTTTCCCCCACCATGGGGGAAAGTGGTGGCATGAAAACAAGCCTAATTAAATATATCACTGTAAACATACCATGCAGTAAAAAGTAAAATTACTGCAATAATTTTATTCTAAAATGTTCAAATGTAAGTATTATCAATAAAAGTATTTAAGAAAATAACTTTTTAATATCTTTAATTTTAAGTGTTGATTCAAAAGTGCCTGATTTATCCCACCACTTTCCCCCACCTGACCATACCACCTGTGTGAACGGATTATCAGTTCGAGGAGTAACAGAGTTGGGGTAGAAAAGCATGTATAGATGCTAGTACCACAGGTGTAGCCAGAGAACACTTTTTTTTCTCAGTAACACATGTTTACCGCTGTCGGCTAAAGGTTAAACAATAACAGTCAAATATGTTTTGTGTCAAACTATATAAACTTAAATGTTTTCCAAGTCCCTGCTAATCGACCACTTCTAGTGTGGGTCTGAATCTCTTTCCCATAATCTTCTAAACTTGCATCACTGTTATCATCATCAGAAGAGGAGTCATTGATAACTTTTAACACTTCATCATAATCGCTTTCTCCAGAATATTCATCGTTATCAGAGTCTGACCATTCAGCGTTTTTTTCATTTGTAACTGGAACAGTAGGGAGTAAACTAGAAGCTATATGATTCTCGATAATTTTTAATTTTTGGGACTTAGAAAGTTTTATACAGTGAACTAACCCATGATGGTCCAGGTATTTATTTAAAATATTAACGCGAAGTTGCCTCAACTCACGTTTTTCATAGAGATCGACCCAAGGAAACTCTCCATAATCCTTTTTACTCTCTTCTTCTTTTTGTTGTTCATTTGAAACCTGTTTCTTTTTTTGGAGAAAATCAGATTTTTTGAGTTTTTCGAGGTAAGTGGTCACAAATTGTTTTTCAACAATAAATTTTGTTGAAAAAGTTTCTACAAAGTTTGGATCTTCAACCTCACCTGCTGCAAAAGCTTTCTTCAATTGGATTCTTGGTTGAAAGTCATCCACACTCCTGAGTTTACCATTGATACACATTGGCGTGACCCTTACATTCATGTACTTAAAATTGGGCAATTTTGATGTGTCCGGCATAGGAGCAGGTATATGGCTTAGCTTTGGCCCGATAAAAGGGTATTTCGAGCAATAGGCACAAGAAAAACGTAATTTTATCACGCAGGACTCTTTAACAAATTCCAAAAATTTTTCTCCTTTTCTAAAATGCAAATCCATAAAAGATTTTAATGCCTGAAAATATGATAGATCTTTCATTTTTTCTTTAAAATTTTCACTATTAAAGAACTGATCGCATGTTTTTTTGGCAATAAAACCTTTTAAGTACCCTCCAGGGCCAGGAGCACCTTCTACACGTTCCGAAACTTCTTCGCAAACACTTCTGGCATTGTTTTCGAATCTTTTGAGTTCACTGGCTTCTATTTCAGCCATTGTCAAATTTTTTGCATTTTCTTCATCGAATTTCTGTTTTTCCCACTCAATTGTAGCACCATCAGCAATAGCATCTCCAACGTAACTTTGGGCTCTTTCAACTTCATTGCTACAATCACCTGGTGCCAAATGCAAACGAACATAATAATCTAAATTTAAAATTTGAATACGCTCAGCAATTCGAAATTGCACTTCGTAATTACCAACACCAACTCCAGGTCCAGCATCTGTGAGTTCAATAAGCCTCGACTTATTTTGGGGAAGCTTAATTTCTAAGATTTTCTGCAAAACATCTTCACACATTTCAGAGGCATTTTTAATCTCATACGCAGGTTGCTGCAAATATGTTATTAGAAAATCGAGGCTTTTAAGTACATCAAAAAGCAATTGCTTCTCATTCTCGTTTGATATCATGTCACTAGAAGTGATGTCCTCAGTAGCATTCCTGATGTAATTAGTAAAATTTTCAGTAATTTCCTTGGCAAATTCTTTTTCCTTTTGACTTTGAGTAGGGTTGTAATGTTGTAACATAATATGAAAATGCTGAATTTTATCCTTTACAAGATAACAAAAACCTCGAAAGGGAGCAGAAAGTAACACATCTGAATTATCAGAAACTTCAAATAGATGGGGCAACTCTTTTCGCATATCCATGTATTCACTAGCCCACACACTGCCTGTACTTCCAACAAAGAATTTTGGTCTTACATAAACTACTGTCTGTTCATCTATGGTCTTCAATTCTTCAACATTATTTATGGAAGTGATCTTTTTACTCATGAAACGATATGTTCCTGGTGTAACATTAACCATAGAGGTTGGAAAGTCATACTTAGTCAATTTTTTCTGCTTTTCTTCTTCAACAGGTTGAAATATCTTTTGGTTACGTATGCTGTGAAAACCTGTACTTGTTCCAGGACATAAATAGGCCTTGTCGTCAGCACTAACGAGAATGTTAAGTTTAGCAGTATCTGGATCATCATATTAACTAATTATGATGTTTTTTTTATGAGCTCTTTGATAATGTGTCAATTCATTATCATTATTTTGCGTTTTGGGTGGTTTTTTTGTACAAAAAAGTCCAAGGCCAAGATGTCTACTTGCCTGTACACTTCTTACATTTTGTGCTCGAGCACGATTAAAAACAGTTGTTGAAGATTTAATTGTTGGTAAACCTCTCTTGATCCGACTGAAATTTGCTACCTTTAAAAGATCTCTTTTTTTAATCGTATGATTTAAGTACATCACAGGATCATGTCTTCTTCCGTGAGGGGTTGATTTGCTCTCTATGCACTGCAAAATAAAATTTTCATCAACTTCATCCAACATTTTTTTCCTACCCGCACCTTTTTTCCTTAGACCAATACGATACTTCTTTATTAGTTGCTTATGCATTCTCTTAATCATTCTATTCTTTTTTATCTTGGCGGAATGTGTTTCAAAGCATTGGATCTCTTTCATTTCTGCTTGACTCTCTTCCAGAACAAGTATATCTTCTTCCAGGTTTTGTAGTTGTTCAGGTGTCCAAAATCTACCTTGGACACTAAGCATTGCTTTTTTTGAAGCAATGTTTTTCCCATTGTAATACAATGGGAAAGTTTTTATAATGAGCGGTCGTTATAACGAGCGTTGACGGTAGTAGTAAATATATTACTTGTATACTTTCAAAGAACGTCTAACTTTTCGTTTTATCTTTTATTCAGAGTTACATACAAACCCACAAGTGAACGATACCTCTGGGGGTGCCTGGGCCTAGGGTTTGCTCGACCCTAGGTTCTGGTTCAAAATTAAGAATAGAGCACTCTTCAGGGCCCTATCCCGGTTAAACCACGAAGCTGTGGTAGGTACGGGGGACCCTGGAGGTGTGAAATGAAATGAAATGAAATGAAACCCACAAGTGAGACTAATAAAAGGGTATTAAAAATGTGAATTTGAACATTACAAATTCAAATTATGTTTTTCGCAATGATGAATGGCAATAAGTGTGGCGTACGTCCGAGAGGACATAACCGAACGTTGCCCCTGAGCCTTAAAGTCTTTTTGCCTCAATAGATAAAGCACTGGGTTACCATCACGAAGGATCCCAGATCAAAACCCAGCAGGGACATACATCCATGCGTCAAATTGTTTCCCGGCAACTCAACAAATGGCACCATCTACCGGGGGTTCCCCCCCCCCCAAGCTAAATGGCGCAAATTCCTCATCAAAACTATACACACCCCTCTTGTGTTTTTTTATTCTTGTTTTTACCCCTCTTTTTTATTTTATTTATTAATTTAAATTATAGCTATTATTTTCTTTACATATTATTTATTTTTTAAAAGTACTAATTATGCTAGAATAGAATCTACTTTTTCCCCTAGCACACATTCCAAGCACACACACACACTCACTCACACACACACACACACACACACTCACTCACACACACACACACACACACACACACACAAATAACAATAATAATTATAATAATAACGAAATAAAAAAAATATTTAAATTCAAAAATAAATTGATAAATAATTTAAACTTGAAAAAAATCAGTAAATAATTTAAATTTAAAAACTAAATTAATAACCTAAATAAATACCGCCCCCATCAAACCTTGGATGGCGCAACGTGTGGGTACCCCCCCCCCCTGTGGGCACACCTACCATCGACCGCCAGTCCCGCGCCACCAAGTCCTGCATGGAGGAGGAGCAAAAGCTGGTGGACGTGTCACGTTGGCAGACTGCCAATCTGAAGAAGGAACCACCCGGCAGCTAAGGTCAAAACAAAAAATGTGTAGCAATTTGTCATTTCTCAATTACAATAATAAAATATCTGACAGTCAGCTAGCATTTATTTGAATTCTGAAGTTTTGAACTCTTTTTTTTTTTTTTTTTACAATTACGAAGAGCACCCTTATCGTTAGCTCTCTTGTTTCTACTGTAAAAAAATGGAGTGGAAACAGTGGAAAAACGGAGAAGGAATCTGAAATTGTCACATTATGACTGGCGATTTTCTGGACTTGATTATACGAGTCATAATGATGTGTTCAAATGAAATTTCCCTATTTTAATTCATCCATGAAGATGTTTTTCCTGAAAAAACATAATCCCCCCCCCCACACACACACTTACAAATCTAAGAGGAAAATCTGCTTGAGTTAAACCTTGAACAAATAAATAGATAAATCACATAGAAAAAGGACAATCTTAGGCAATTTGTAACCAAAACGACGAAAATTAGTCTGTCGAAAGAAATATTAAAAACAAAGAGCTAGACTTATTCCAATCGTCATAGAAAACCAAAAAATTAAAGGAACAAAGCTGGTCAAGTGATAGCAATAAGCAATACTGATTGCTTCAAAAATGATGACAAATGATATCTGAAACTTAAATTATGGGCACTACACATTCTATTTTAAAAATAATGAAATATGATGAGTGTACTGAAATATGACCATCGATAAACTGAAGGAATGAAGTCGATACTATTTTATCAAAAAAAAAAAGATGTATGTTCAATAATAAAGGAAAAAAGTCACAGATGAAGTAACATACAAGCGAAGTTCTTGTTAACTGATATGATCAAATAAGCTTCGTTATGGAAAAATGTTGGTCTCTTTAGTTCTGAATAAATTTTTCATTCATTTTTAAATCACATTAACATGAACTTCAATAACTGAGTTGAGTATTTTGGTTCGAAAATATTCTTGTTTAGAATGCAAGCTGGTGTTTCGTCCGTGTATTTTTTACATTTTTAATTAAAGGTCAATTTTGTGTTATTAATCATTTACTTTTTAATTTTTTATGCAAAATTCTTGTTTTGCAAGGATTTTTTTACCCGATTAAAGAGGAACGTATAGTTCGCGTCAAGACTGTTGTCGTTCTCCATAGGCAAGATCAAATCAAAACCGGTTAAAAGTAAAAGAAAATAGAGTTAGGTACAATGATCAAGCGTTAGCAAAACGAGATTTTTTTTTTTTTTATCGTGAAGTGCATTTACAATTTGGCTAATCCAACCTTCTGCAAAAAAAACAAATTTTTAAAAGCTTGATCTTAAATTCTTGCTTATTCAATGTCCAATTAAGCTATTGGAGGCGGAGGGCCTTAAGCCAAAACCTTTTTCAGGGATCTCCTGCAGCTTGTTCGGGGAATCCCTTACAATTTTAGCCATTTGGGGGGGGGGGAGGATAATTAAGATTAGGCATGTTCAATAATCAGGCCCTACGACATTGCATCTAATTATGGAAGTCTTGATCAACTTAAGTGTTCTCCCCATTTTTAATGAATTCGATGTTTTTGACACTTCCCGTGAGTGCCAACAATTGTGAGAATGGCTACATAGTTAAATGTCTACTCTTGCTGAATATGTATTAGCAACGCCTCCTAAATACTAAATGCCTACAACTGTTTGGTTTTTAGCACAGAGCAAAATTTCGTCCTTGGTTCACGATACACTGCCATCTACCGGAGTTCTTCGAGAAAGAGAAATTAACGATAGGTTCATTTCTAAATTTAAATTTAAAAATCAACCAATCAAAAAGTGTAATTCGAATATTGTTTGTATCCAACGCCAATAGCTGCAAAATGCCCTTGGTTCACGTAACACTGCCAACTACCGGAGTTCTTTGAGAAATTAACGATTAGGTCATTTCTGAATTTAAATTTAAAAATTAACCAATCAAAAAATAACAACGGCACTTTCGGATTGCCGCAAGGTAGCGCTTAACGTGGAACCAACGACGGCCGTAGCAAAACAAATGTACTAAGCATTAAGTACAGTCGACGCTCGATATAACGACCGTCTCCGTCTTACAGAAAACGGTCTTTATAACGAGTGGTCGCTATAAGAGGTAGAACATAGAGTATATTGGGATACAGTTGGGGGTTTTCTCACCGGTCGTTATATTAGGATGGTCTTCAAAACGTGTGGTCGTTATAACGAGCGTCGACTGTATTTAGGAGGCGTTGATATTAGTCAAGAGAACTCAGATTGGCGCATTAGATTTTCTTCTTGCGAATCAGCAGTGTATAGCAAAAATTGGCATTCAGTATTCATTTTTACAGAACGAAAACACTTCTCATATTAGCTAATTCAACTACCGTGTGCCCCCAGTATAACTCAATTTGAACTAAGAATCTGTAATGGGCTTAATGTACTTCTCCTTTTTGCTTCAGTTTAATTGATCACCATTTATGATGTTTTGTGTTGTTATCAATAGTTTTGTTTCAGTTCAAATGATAATTTAAAAATATTTATTTTTCTGCCAATGTTTTGTCTATCGAATCCCTTTTGTGCTTGGAAATCTTGGACTAGCATATTAGCTTTTCCATTAAATCTCAACATTGAATTGTAAGAACATAATAGTTAAAAAATTTCGCTAAACATACAGCATGCTCTAATTGTGGCAAGTTAATGTTAAATATTTTATACGGTTGTACTGCACTATGTTGTGTTGTCTTTTATACTGCTAGAAGTAAAGGTGACTCTGAAGAGTAACAGTCACCTTGAGGTGAAAGATAACGGGGCACTGCTGTTTCAGGATGAATTTTTAGCTAGGTAAAAAGTCGAAACACCAAATGGCACCTTGGATAGTCTGAGCCTGTGCATTGAAACTTCGAGGTATCATCATCATCAACCCTAATTTTAGTGGCGGATATTTTGTGAACATCGTCACGACAGAACTATTGGTACAGTGTTGTCAGGGTTGGATTTCACCTTGAGTTTTTACAAAACTGGATTAATTTCTCATTTTCATCTTCGAATTCTAGCGTAAATACATACATTTAATCAATGTTCTAAGATTTCTCAACACCCTACAGGTAAAGTCACAGTGATGACAAGAACTGTGGGCTTTTAAGGAGATAAAGGATGTCTATGGTTAGAGAAATGTGATAAATGCCACCAATATCCTCAAGAGAAAAATATACAAATTAGTTCTAGTTGAACATTTTTTCAGTTTGAAATAGCATATTCCATAATATAAATACGTTATCGATTATGTGCTTCTTTACACCATTCTTGAGTTGAAAAGCATACTACTAGTTTTGTGTAATCCACTAATAGTTTAATTTAGCACCAGACAGTGCTGTTGTCCACAACTATACTAACCAGGAAAGTACTCGACTTAAGTAATAATGAAAAAAGTTAAAAATGGTACCATTCGAAAGAGCATACTAAGACATGTCTTTGACCCAAAGATCAAGTGCCCTCGTCCCCTCGTTTTCGAGATAAGGGGTCTTAAAGTCGGCCGAAAATGAGCCAAATTTGAAGACTTGGCAAGAAATTGAAGCTAGCTCCAGATTCTCCCTGCCGCTGCTTGCTTGGCATCGCATCGTTTCTATGTTCGGTCATTTGCAAAGAAAGTAAGATGTTTTACGTTAACCCTTTACTTGTATGAACTAAAATAAGAAATGCTGGTTAAGACTATGATGTGGAAAGCAGAGAGTTTTATCCAGAGGAGCGAAAACTTTACAAAGAAGTTAAAGTTTTATATTTTTACAATTAACAATACATTTTAGAATTTTAGTTATTTGAAGTTTTTTTACTGAACTAAGTTGTATGTGTTGATTATTATAAGTTAAAATATATTGCATGTGTTTCTAAATGAATACTCCAGAATAATTAAATAAGTATGAAAAGCAGCTAAAATGAGCTCATGTACAAAAAATGAAAGAAATAATCTTTGGGCTAGAAATTAAGTTGTCTTAGATTATGATATCAGTTCTTATTTTTAAAAAAAATCGATACAATAAGTTTCACTATCTGCCAACTCTTAGCAAAAACATTTTTTTTTAATTGAAATCGAGAAAAAATAAATAAGTTTTAAAGAAAACGAATTAGTAAATATCAATAGCTGTAAAATTATATCCGCGTCTGAAATTACATCAATGGTAGAGGGAAATAATTATTTCTATTCTTAAAATATATTAATAGAGTCGGCATTCATCGTAAAAACCCCTGCCGTTGAAACAAATTGGTCACTAGCGAAAAGTCTTTGCAACGTAAATTTAAAACATATTGCATGTTAATTTCGTACTGTTTAAAAACACTGGAATAACTTTTACTAGTTCTGCTGTACATTCAACGGGTAGGAAAAGACTAAAAAAATTGTAAATCAATCAAGTTTTAGCCTACTTTTCTGTAAAAGTAGAAAATAGGTGAAAAAAAATCATGAAAGAAGGCCTGATGCACTAGAAAAAAAAAAACGCTCAAAACAATTGAGTCGAAAAAGTACAACTTAATAAAAATAATTAAATACACCTAGAAATTTAAAATAGGAAAGTTGGGGTTTGAGCTGCGGAAACTGTGTACCTGTCAGTCTGTCTATTGGTCAGTTTTCTGCCCCCCCCCCCCCACCCCCGCAATAACTTTTGAGTGCATAGTTCGATTCGATTTTTTCAATCGAAAGATCTTAATGAGGACAATACACTCTCACATTCGACTTTTTGATTTGAATAATATTTCATTCAATTTTGAATTTCCGATTTTTTCCCTTGTCCTGACTTATAACTTTTGAAGGAACAAGTTCGATTCGAGCGAACATTTTTTTTTTCGAAATATCTCAGAGAAAACACCTCATTCCTGTTTGATTTTTTTATTTGAACACATTTTCATTAAATTTTGAGCATTTTTTTTTTTTTTTTTGAAAGACCATTCTTATATACCCAGTGATGCAATTGACAAAAATGCTTAGGAGAACTCACTTTGAGTTTTAGGGGACCCACCAAAAGAAAAGTGGTTTGAAAAAATTTATATTTGCAATTTTTACAATTAAAAACCCCAAATATACCCCCCCCCCCCCCACACTACAGAATTGTACGAACACTTAAAAAAATTAATTGAAGAAAAAACAGGAGGTTCAGTTGTCACCTCCTGTTGACAAGGGCCCCTTAACAAGAGGGACTCCCCTTAAACAAGGGACCTGCTTTAATCGCAAATAGTACGATAAAATTTAATTTTGATGTGTTGTTTAAAATTGTTTTTCCTCTTTAAAAAGCTCTCTGCTTTCCATGTCATAGGCTTGATAGTAGCTTTTTGCTTTAACTCGCACAGGTAAAGTAAAAGATTATTGTAAAGCCGTCTTTCAAAAGCTTTACAGATGACCAAAAATGGGAATCAAGTTTCCCGTTGGACGCAAATAGTGTAATCGCACCGCAGCTTCCAGTTTCATTATAACTCGCTAAAATTGGCGATTTTTCAAAAAAAATTAGCTAACTTTAGGACCTTATATTTCGATAACGGGGGCGCGAGGGCAAAAACGCATGCGTCCAGAAACATGTTTTACAATGCTCTTTCGATTGGTACTCCTTAAAAAAAAATTCATTATTCCATGATGGCGTACTTGCCTGGTAAGAATTGAATTCAGAAATTGTTGAAGAAGATGAACGTTCTGGAACTACTGATGAAAACATCACCAAATAATTAAATCGTGTTCAAACACCGACGATTGCTTGTTCAGAAGTTGTCTGATATTACACTGATCGAGAGACAATAAAAAAAAAAGAAATTTACCCAAGATTTGTGCAATATGAAAGATCACGTACAACTGTTACTAAAAAAGAAAAAAAGAACAAAGACAAGAAAACGAAATCCTCAGCACTTAACACGTTCTCAGTGAAACAGTTTTTGCTTGATAAATGTATTACTGTGCTTGATCATCTGCTGTGCTCACCTCATCTCACACCATATGACTTCTACTTGTTTCCAAAAGTGAAGAAATATCGTATTTCCAGCCTGTATGCTTGATGAAATCAAAAATGGCAAATGTACAAGAGTAGATGATACCAAATGACCTGCAGCTCAGCTTTGAACAGAAGAAAACTCGTATGCAGCAATATGTATTACTAAGGAAGGAGAGTATGTTGAAGGCCATTGAAAGGTACAGTACACTTTCGATTATCCGCGGAATTGGGTGGCACGGGTACCGCGGATAACGAAAATTGCGGATAATCAAAAAAAAAAAAAAGCATTAAATAAGGGGTAAAGATAAAAAATGTCCTTTTCCTCAAAATAATTGCATGACACTTAAAACTGGATATGTACAAACCGTGACGATAGGCACAGCGTAAAAAATATTTGTATTTGAGATCTTCAAGCATATAAAATCTATAAAGAAGTGTTACATACGACCAGGTAAAATAATTTGTTGGGTGAAGTACACCGCACTCTTAGGTAAGAAATATTAAGAAAAAAACAAATTTAAATTCGCGCTTTTTCGAAAAAATCAGTTAATTGTGTTTCACAACAGCGGATAATTGAGAGTTAATTGTATTTGCACATGTTTTCAATAAAGGTAATACTTAAAACCAGTCCTATCACTTAATTATCATAACCTGTCAGGGACGGATACTAGGGCTGGTTACGATCGCCACTCCCATGAGGGACTGCTCATCAGTAAATTTTCGATGCTGAAAGTCAAAAAACTTAAATTTAGACAAGTTTTAATGATGATGGGGGAAGGATGTTTGAGGTTTTCCCAGAAATGTTTCAGAATGTAAGTGCGAATCCTCTGTAATCAAAATTTGCAAACCAGTATACACAGTAAAAAGTGTAATAAAAATAAATCGCCTCTCCCTTGAAAATTTCTGGGTCGCCTTGCACCTTCTATCGCTGTTTGTCAATTGAAGAAGCAAGTGGATGAAGGTGATATGTGACAATTTTTTAAATTTCTAGAAAAAGCATTGAAAAAAAATATTGTGTTATTTTTAATGGATTTTTCTCAACGGGGTAAAATGGGGTCATATTCTTAGTTACCAACCATTTCTGTGACTAAGGGGACAAGATACTGATGGACTTATTAACCTTCATCCATGGTAAAAAGTAAGTTTCAAAAATTGTAACTTATCACTTTTCCTCTTGCCCCTTCAATTACAATATTTTGTAGATATTTTGGGCAAATGCGCAATCGTTAGCAACATTAGTTTTCCCATAAAAACGTTCAGCTTTTATTTGAAAAAAAAATCAGTGATTGGGTTGAAAGGGGCATCTGTCACAAACAAGTCAAAGACAAATGACGAGAAAAAGTAAGCTCTTCTAGTTCTAAATAAGCTTAATGACAAAAATCCATAAATTTTTTTTTCTTATTTCTTTAACAATAATTCTTCATCACGATTACATATTTGACTTAATATTTAATTTTATCCAGAAAGATAATCAGATATTTATTTAAAATTCAACCATCGTATAAGTAAAATTTCCAACTATTTTAATCTTTTCTTTTATATAATCCCATGTTTTTGACTATAATTTAAATTGATGTCAGACGAGAAAATTATTTTTTGCGCTTGAGAAATTCAATAACGTAAATTAGAAACCAGACGAAAAGAGAGAAAAAAATCACATACGCAGATATTCCTGGGTAAAAGTTTTTTTTTTTCTGAAGTAAGATTAATTTGAATGAAAATTGCTTCGAATAAGCAAAATTTTTAGCCTCGCAAAGAGATTGAAACTATGAAAAGAAATGGGGAAATAATAAGCGAAAATTAAGAACACGCGGAAAGTAAAGCAAAAAAATATCAACAAAACACAGGAGTCACATCATTAAATTTCGATGAATTAACTTAAATTTTTTTTTGCGATGGTAAAAGACGGGAACATACCAGAAACCAATTTAATTATCGCAGAAAACTCAGGAAAAAATGACACGGAGGGGTAGGGGAGATGGAATCGAGATTTTTTCTTTAATATTTATCCCCATTGCTGACATCAAAAGCTTCCCTTTTTTTGAAGGAAAAAAATGAATTAAAATATTTTTAAAAACATAATAATAAAACTCCTCTTTTTATCTTTTTTCTCTCCTGAAAAACCCATGTTCGGGTTTCTCTAAAATTAACTTATTAATACTTTTTTGCGACAAAGTTATTTTATGCTTGAAAGAGCTTAATGTATACATATATAGAAGTATTAGTGATTATTCTATTGAAGAAAAATATTTAAAGGAAAGCTGTAATAGTATGCTTAAAGGGTAATGCTTGTGAATGGAGTTTCAGTCGTTGGGTTTTAGGGAAATTAATTACACATTTTGTTTCAACCGTGAATATTTTGTTATTTTGTATTCACTGCCACTATTTACAAAGACAGAATTCAATACTGGGGGGGAGGGGGGGAGCATAGAAGGTAAAATTATTTCCTTGGGGTAGATTTTGGTCACACACAGGGGTGCCTTCCGAAAGAATGCAATTTTGTAGAGTTTTTAAGGGAGTCTCGTTTTTGTGTTGGGGTTGGGGGGTTGCTGTGCTGAACTTGGGGATTTGTACTATAGCTCTTAGGAGTACTGTCGGATCTTCTTAGGTAAAACCTTCCGCGCAGTTACGCATGCGTCAGGTCTTCTCTGATCAAAATAGGGGTGTTAGGTAAGATAACAATAAGGGGAAGAATAATAAAAAGCATTTTGAGCCGTATCAAACAACGTGGAACGGTACTAATTTCAAATACGTAGTTTAGTTGAATATGTCAAAAGAATATAGCAAATGCAAGTTTAAAATTGAAAACTTTGGCAAGTTATCATCCACAACATATCTACCCTTTTTTAAGTGGAACTGTTCGCGAGTGCAAGGAGCGACTTTCAAGGACAGACAGTAAAGTCCATTCGTTGAATAGAGACTAAAAGTAAACAAATAAGTTCCCAGAAAGTTTGCCGCTATACTACTTTTGGGGATTTCCTCTGGAAGGGAAAAAAGTTAACCAATAGGATTCACCGTCTGTTTGGCACCAACTTATTCTTGTCCAAGCCAAAGACGTGATTGATTGAGCCAAATGAGGCGATTCTTTGTTTACATCTAGTCTAGCTTTATTCCGCGAATGAACTGTTTACATACACACGCACACTCCGGGGACCCCCTGTACCTACCACTACAAGTGCCTTGACCGGTTGGATGGGGTATGTAATTTACTAATCGAGTATCTTCAGGAGCACAGCATGATCAGATTTACTATGTGACTGACTCGTACCCACCAATGGTAACGACAATTGATTTGATCAGTTTGAAATAAATGACAGGCCCCAACGAAAAGGCCCCAACGAAGTGAAAGCAATACCTTTTCCTAATTGAACAGAAAGTAATAAAATAGTTTGTGTTTCCAGCATCAAATAACTAATAAGGTATGTTCAGTAGCGCAGCAAGATCAGATTGACCATGTGATTCGTACCTACCGACCGCAAAGATAATATTGATTTGATTTATGATAAACGGCAGGCCCGACGAAGTGAAAGCAATGCCTTTTCTTGATTGCACAGAACAAGTGTAAAAGGAAATACTTTGTGTTTACAGCATCAAAAAACTGATAAGGTATAATATAGTTTATAGCAGTAGCGCAATAAGGTCAGCTACGTCTGTACAAATGTTGACCGAAGAAATAAACCAAAAAGTTATTTAAAATTTACACCAGAAATGCTGTGCGTCCGTGAAAGCCGCGCCGAGCACTCGCGAAGCATTAGACTTAAAAAAGGGGTGATGGTTTGTGAGTGGAAAATTTCCGAAGTTTTCAATTTAAAACTTACATTTGTTATCCTTTTGACCTATTCAACTAAACTATGTATTTGAAATTAGCATCGTTCTACGTTGTTTGATACGACTCAAAAAATGCTTCTTAGTATTCTTTCCCTTATTGTTGTCTTACCTATCACCCCTATTTTGATAAGATCAGAGAGGACCTGACGCATGCGTAAATACGCGGAAGGTATTACCTACGAAAATCAGACAGTAATCAAGATGTTGTCTAAGAGTTAATAGCTAAAACAAATTATTAACGAAATACATTAAAATTTACACAGAAAATGGGAGGGGGAGGGGGGGGGGAGAAAGACTAAAAATTTTAATTATTGATCAAAAATTTAGTCTTTCTCAAGATTTTAAAAATCAATTCTTTTGCTTTCTTCAAATTAATATCAACCCATATAATTATTGAAGCACATCAAACATATTCCATAAATTATTTTGGAGAATTTATTGTGTGAGGAAAAATTCTCAGCAACAGAGGCGTTAATTAAGATTAAATTAAGAAAGTTAATTTAGATGGGGAAGAATGGAGTGGTACTACAGAAGGAACACTCGTTTCCCACTTGATTTAAGGAGCACTTCCCATACATAATTAATTATCGAACTAACAGGTTTTGATGCGAGCATGTCAATTTTATTATCATTGTAAATAATCGAAATTAATTTACGTGTATATCATAAATTTAACAAATAAAAAAAATCAAATTTTGTTCCTACTCTTCGCAATCTACGATTACATTACTACATTATAAATCAAATTTTAATGGTGTCACCTATTTTTTTTATTGTTATTTTGAAGCACTCATATTTTGTATTAAAATCTATTACTACCCTTTATTTTTTTAAGAACTGCACTTATATGCTTTATAATTGAAGGGTTTGGAGGATGAAGGAGTATATATATTTTTTTTAACACACTCTGGACAATGGCAAGAAATGGATGCAGGTATGCAAATAAAACTTGGTACATCAAAACGTAGATATCATTAGATCAATTTAATACGCACACTTAACGACAAACCAGAAAGGAAAAAAAACTGCAGCAACTGCAACAATATAAAGCTTTGAACTTTAATTACTCTCAATTTCTGTTTTGTCGCACAACCCCTTCATCTCCCAAGCCCTTCAATTGTAATATGTCTAACATGACAACATTGACCCTCTGACTGCTCAATGTTCTTAACGAAGTTGCTTCAAAATATACGTATTTTTTAATGTACAGTACACTCCCGATTATCCGCGGAATTGGCTGGCGGGTATCGCGGATAATCCGAAGAAAGCATAAAATAAAGAAGATAAAAAAAATGTCTTTTGCTTAAAAACAATTGCATCTCACTTAAAACATCATATCCCACGCCTAGAAGAATACTGTCACAACTCAAAAACAGAAAAATTTAAGATGGGGAAAAGAAATTGATATATTAAAGCAATTAGCAATAGTGCAGTCTATGATACATTAGGTTAGATCATTTCGGCTCATTTGCTTTCATAATGCTTTTAAAATAAACGTTTCTTTTTGACTTTTAAATCATGGCTCTGGGTACATCTTTGAACATTCGGAGTTTCGACTTTTGAGTTGTGACAGTATTCTTCTAGGCGTGCGATATGTAAAAACAGTGACGTCATGTACAGCGTTAAAAATTATTTGCATTTTTGGTTCTCAAACATATAAAATCTATAAAGAGGTAGTACTTACGGCAACGCCCATGTGAAATAATATATTGGATGAAGTACAGAACACTCTTAGGTAAGAAATGTTGAGGGAAAAAAATTAAATTCGTGCTTTTTCGAAAAAAAACAGTTAATTGTGTTTGTTTCTTTCCCGAGACCCTCGCGGATAATCGAGAGTTTTCTGAATGAAAAACTAACATGAAATTTTTTTGGGGGCCGTGGTGGCCCGATCGGTAAGGCATCGGACTCGTGTCCGAAAGGACCCGGGTTCGATCCCATCCGATCAAAGATCCACCGTCTTGATTAATGGTGACTGGGAGGCGTTAAAAATGTCGTGGTCACAAAGTCCTCCAAGTGAAACGATACCTCTGGGGGTGCTAGGGCCTATGGTTTGCTCGACCCTAGGTTCTGGTTCAAAATTAAGAACAGAGCGCTCTTCAGGGCCCTATCCCGGTTAAACCACTAAGCTGGTAGGTACGGGGGACCCTGGAGGGTGAAATGAAATGAAATGAAACATGAAATTTATGTACTAAATTTACACAAATTACTTTAGAAATTTCCTTGAAAAGGCAAAATCTTATAACAAAATTCCAAGGAAAAGCTCTATACTTCAAGTTCTTTACAACATTCCAAGCAGCATAGTTTTTTTTTTTTTTTTTTTGCCCATTTTTTTTTTGAACAACAAACTAAGCACTTTCAATGAAATCCTTTCTTTACTAAATTTGTAAGTATCAGACTTGTAAACTGGCCGAGCGGTCAGTGTAAATACTCCAGAAAACTCATTGAAACAATGAAGTCACGGAACAAGTTCTTAAATTGCGTCATGCTCCTGAAACTCGTGGGATGAGCAAATTCTGATATTTCTTCGTTGTCCCTGAAAATCGCGTTATAAGTAGCCAGAGAGTTAAATAAGTTTTGTTCTTAGCTATTTATATGGCCCAATTTTTGTATCGATCTTTTATTAAAATAACCATAATTGTTCCCAACAACATGCTCTGTTAAATTGAAATTTAGCGCAATATAACTTATGTAACAAAGATTCACAGTATACGAGTAAAATACAACTTACTGGTACCAAAGATTAACAAATGTATTAGCAGTTTTCCTGATACAAAATGAATTGAAATTTCTATAATTTAATATTCAAAGTTTCTAAGATTATAGCTTATAAATGGGATACATTTTTAATTTAAAGAATTATATGACATGAAATAAAACAATTTGTCTCAAATTATACGAAGTAAATTTCTAACATGAAGAATCACTTACCTTTAACTATATCGAATACATCTGTAAATATAAGCTCAAATTCTACAACGAATAATTCTTTTTCTTTTTACGATTTTTTTAAACCTTAAACCTCTTTCTAGATTTAAACATGACGATTACATAAGGTTACGTTTCATGCTTAATTTTTGTTATCACAATTTCGAATATTGCATTAAGAATTTCTGGAGATTTATGCCTCAAATCGAATTTTACTATTTCGAAGTTTTATTTACATCACACGCCCGCGAGACGGCTACATCACTCACCCCAGCTACAGTTATGGACAGCACGAACAGCTGTTGATTTTATGCATAAGGCGGGAATTCAAGTGAAACACCATTGCAATCGCTATTGGAAGTGAATTACATTATCATCAACTTAACTTGGCACTGACGTCACTACGGGTGGAGCCAATAAGAGCTCACAAGCAGTCAGCGATCTCCTCTTATTCGCCAAGTAGGCTGTGACGTTTTATCTAGCTCGTTATTCATAGGCAAACGTCACGCTGACGTCTCGATGTTTTTATCAAGAAACGTTCTAATGTAATTCATTTCCAGTAGCGATTGTAATTTGTGGTCGCCTGTTTCACTTGAATTCCTGCCTAAGTTTTAAAGGGCTGTGCTGAAGTCCATTGGCGGTGTTTGTAATTTCATCCTTTATTCTCAAGTAATATTCGAAATGGGTTTTAAGCATTTGTTGCATCACATACAGTTTTCTTTAAATAGTACAGTACGGATGAGATTAATATAATTTTACAACGGGTAAATAAATCGCTGCATTATTAAAATACATTTAAACACGCGCACAACAAGAGCTAATGGACAGCGTTATTTTTGCTTGTTAGAACAGAGTGCTCTTAAAAAAAGGTTGGCTTTTGAAAAATCGAAAAATTCACACATATTCGGTTTGTTAGCTTTATTTCATTTCTGTACAGTCCCAAAGATGTCAATCAAATTGCTTTGAATTGTCTTTTTATCCTCTTTCTCGTATTATTGCTTTTTTTTAAGTTTTTATTTTAAACCAACGTTGTAATTATCCTCGTTTTTAAGGTCTTTTGCCATCGAGTAATCTATTTAAAATCTCTGATAGATTTTTTTTAATGAATTTTTGGAGCAAAATATCTTGAAATGGTATACAAACCAAATTTTCATTTTTTTTTCATGCATAGTTCGCAATAAAGGGAATTCAGACGGTACAATGTAAGGTGAGTATTACAGATGAAGCAGCCGAATTTTTTTATTTCCTCCGATATCTGAAACAACTTTTAGCATACTTTCCCGAAAAATGAGAAAGACGAAAAAAGCATAAAAAGTGGCTTAATGCATCGTAAAACTATCGCCAAGTCCCCAAAAACAGTCAAAAAGGAAAAAAAAGAGAAAGAAATATCGAAAATTCAAAATTTTGAAAGTAGGGTTTTGAGATTTTAATAAATGTGTGTCTCCCCTAATAACTTTAGACTGATAAATCCGATTTGAACAAACTTTTTTGTTGGAAAGACCTCGACGAGTACACCTCATTCCTGTATTTAACTGTTCGATTTGAACAATTTTTCATTCAACATTGAACCGTTAAAACAAGCTGTCATCCCTAATAACTTTTGAGTGAAGAGTCAGATTTGAACAAACTTTTTTTTGTTTCAAAGATCTCGACAAGGATACTTTGTTACAGTATTTAAATGTTCAGTTTAAACAATTTTTCGTTCAACATTGAACGGCTTAAACAACCTTTCCCCACCTAATAACTTCTGAGTGAACAGTCTAAATTGAATAAAATTTTTGTTCGAAAGATCACGGCGAGGACATCTCATTCCCATATTTCGCTTTTTGATTTGAATAATTTTTTGTTCAATTTTGAACCGTTCAAGGAAACTTCGTTTTAGCGCCTACGGTTAAATTTAAGTTTAATGTAGATGCAATGAAATTTCTTTTTTCCCCCTTCCTTTCACTTGCGAGTGGAAAGTATTGAGTAATGGCCGAAATGAGTAAATATTGAACCGTTAGTATTTAATTCTTTATTTTAAAAATTAACTTGCGTATTTTGCATTATTGTTTTAGCAGGTGGCGCTGTAACGAAGTACCTTTTTGTTGAAATTATAAAATGCGCCACTTGCCGAACCCCCTGTCATGCAAGATGCATGTGAACGGATATTTTTTTGTTTTGCGTTTTCACGGAGAATAAAGTATTATAAGTTTCAAAAAGTTATACATTTCTTTATCGAATTTAAAGAATGTTTGTTAGCCATTCAAAGTTTTTGAGTGTTTCGGGGAAATTGGCCCTCTGATTTACGGGGTATAAGGAAAAAAAAATGTCTTTAGATTTGATTTCTCCTACAGAAAAGGTTAAATTCATTTCAAAGTGCTTACTCCATTTCCACCTCTTTTATTCACAGCACTAGCAAATTACTATGCAGTGTTTGCCCAGAGAAAACACGACTTTTCAGACAGAGAGAAATATTTTCTTCAAAAAGAAGGAAAAAAAAGAAAATAAAACACTGCTTTTGTTACCACACCCTAACCGCTGAAATCAACTCCCAGATCAACCGAATCCAGAAAAACAACCCTCATCGTATCTGAGAATAAAACCCTAATCTAGCCATCTTATCCATAAACGTTTCGAAATACGGAAGTAAAATAAGAACTTCTACTTCCACCGCCCCCCTCTCTCTGTATGTGGCTCGTCCTTTCGCGGGAAAAAGCTGGAAATTAATAGCTGAAAAATAACGTCTGAACGCGTGGGAGGGAAATATGAATGACGTGTAATACGAATCTCCCTATGCTGGGGATTTTCTCCAACGTTGTCAGTTGCCATTATCGCAGTTGTAATTCTAAATGGAAGGAACTTATCCGCCATCGTGAAATGATGCGTCTATTCTCGTGATCATTCTTTTTTATTATTCCTCGTGGGTATTTTATGGTCTTTTAGGCAAAAAATTCGCTTCCGTTTTTTTCTTTCCCACTCTGCTCTGGCACGAATTTGACATTTTTGAGTAGGTTTCGTGATTTTTGTTTTAGATCTTTAATTGAGGAACAGAAATGTGGAATGTGATACAATTCTCAGGAGGCAGGTTACCGTCGGCAACAGGTGCATAAAAACTATGATGGCTTGTCATCTGCCTTTCATGTAGGTCCTCTGCTTCCAACAAGTCACTAACCTCCCCGAGAAATGTCAAAGGCATGACAAAAGAAAGGAGGGAAAACAATGCATGCATAATGAAAGAAATTTAGTTAGAATGGAAAAAAAAATCTTGATTATTTATTTCAGTACATGACAATTTTAAATTCTACTAGAAAGGGATTTTTTAAAACAGCAGAGGCAATAAAATGTTGGTTTAAAATAAAAATGACAACAACAACAACAAAAGTAATATGTATAACAATAGCCAATAATGAGTATTATTATTTATTATTATTATTGTTATGATGCTGATGATTATAACAACAACAACAAACAACTACGGCATCAATAATAGGCATAACAAAAGCAATAATGAGTATTATTTTTAGTAATATTATTGTTATGATGCTGATGATTATGATAATAACAACAAAAATAATAACAATAAATAATAACAATAATGATGACGATGATGATAATGATGATAATAATAATAATAATAATAATAATAATAATAATAATAATAATAATAATAATAATAATAATAATAATAATAATAATAATAATAATAATAAATAATTATCATGACAATAATAACAACAAATACAACAATAATAATGATAATGAAAAAATAACATTAACACCAGTGATAATAATGATGATGATAATAGCTATTATAATAATAAGGATTATGACAATGGCAACACTTATAATATTAATGATAACACAAGTAAGATACGAATAAAACGAAAAAAAAGAGCAGCGTAAACAAAGCAAATTGCCGAGTAAAATCTGTGAAAAGCTAGTTCAAGGTTACAATGAGTACCCATTTATCTGCGAAAAATGTCAAAACACAAGAAAAAGCCGCGAGGGATCACTAACAGCGGCTTTGTTGCCTCCTCGTAATAACTAATTGCAGCTTTTGCTTGAATAGTTGCTTTATGTCCGTAGTTTTTTCATTTTATTGATATTTTAGTAAAAACCTTTTTGATCATGTTTCATTCAATAACATATGTTAAAGTATAAGTTACTGAACGCTTTAATATCACAATCGAACAGTTATTTCTTATTACTCCCTTTAAATTTTAAAAATAAATATACGAACAAATGCAATTTATTTAATTTGACAACGTGTCACATTCAACAGCCTAATCATTCCAAAACCTTTAAATAAAAAGGACATTGAACGCACTGTATTTAAAATTTTGTTACGTAACATTTCCATGTACGTAATAGTTTAGAACTCTAAATATATAAGCTTTGAATGCAAACTTTCCAAGTAAAAAGCAAAATTTTGACTTTGTAACATAACACCCTCTTTTTTTCCAGAAGCCATCAGCTTCAACATACATGAGGACTGCGTGCTATGCGCTTTGCCTCCTGACAAATACAGGATAGATTTACGGCACAGAAAGGATGAAGTAACATCCATGGGCAAGGCGGGATTCGAACCCGCGACCACTTGCTTACGAGGAGAGTACTCTACCTCTAGGCCCACGTGGCCCCCTAACATAACACCTTCATTGAATAAAATAAAAAGCAAGACATGAAATTTTCAGTAAAACTTTGGCTCTGTAACAGAATAGCCACATTCACCGAACCATTAAAATGAAAAACAAGCTATTGTAAAGCAACGCAATTAATTGTTATTTTTATCATAATCTTGAGGTTCATAGTAAGATTCAGAGAGAAAGAAAAATGTGAATTTAAAAGTTGTTTCTATAGAACAATCTGCTAATATTTGTTAAATAAATATTTTGCGCTATAATAACAATTTTTTCCGAGGGGTTCCATTTTAACTCTCATAATCTTTATTTTCGCAACCGTTCGTCCTTGATGCATACTCCCAATTGCAAAAATGATCAGAATGATGTGCAGCGTAAAAATAATAAACGTTTGAAGAGAAAAAAAATGTCAGGAAATACGAAATCTAACTTTTATAGGATCCTAGGTCCCCTAACTTATGGTTAGGGAAATCAAGAGCATAAGAACAGTCCAAACACAAATAGTTTGACATCAGTACGACCAATATTCACTGAGATATGAAAAACAACGTTTTGTGACTTACACCACTTTGCACTTGTTGTCAATAATGCGGATTGAATGAAAATATAGCTGCTTACGGCTTCAGCAGAATGACAACTAGTCGTTCTACTGGAAAGGCGATATGTTTCGATCTCATTTTCTGCACGGGTCTGTAAAACTCTGACTAGAATGTCTCCTCAAGTTTTAATCGCAAAGCTTTAAAATTATTTGAGTTGCAATTATTTTTCAGTGGAGATTTTTTTCCTGAATGAAAGTTAGGGAAGCTGGAGTACGTTTGAAAAGTTAGCCTTCGTATTTTTTGCCCAAATTTCGCTTCAAACTTTTACTACCTTAATTCTGCACCTTATTTTGAGAATTTTTGCAATTGGAAATGGGCATCTAGGACGAACGGTTGCGAAAATAAAGGCCATGGCAGTTTCAACGAACATCCTGCATATTGAAGCGAATGCACCCACAGCTCGATCATAGCAAGACTGCAGTTACGTCCTTATTGTGGACTCCTCAGTTAGGAATAGCCAATGATCGAGCTGGAGGCAAAGATCCTCTTATTGTAGCTAAGATTGCCGACAAACTGGAAGATAAAGATAACTCATTGCATGCAAGGTAACTTATGGACGGTAACTCATTGCATACATCCTTTTTTCTTGTTTTTGCATTTTTAATTCATTCATTTTGAAAGGAATTTCAACAATGTTTAAAGGGCCGTCCATTAACAATGTCACACTCTTTACACTAACACAAAGTGTCACACCTTACAATGAAATTTGGCAACATCCAAATTGAACAATCTTAAAAACCTTTGGTTTATTTTCGTATTTATTTGGTACATATTTTTGTAATATAAAAGAAATATAAATTTTGTAATATAAAAGAAATATATAAACCTCTTTAAATATGGCTTCACGTGTAAAAAAAAAAAAAAAAAAAGCTTCATTGTACGAAACAGGATGCAGTTTTTCTCTTTACTTTCAGAAAAAAAAAATCTTTAAAAATCATTTTAACATGAGACACGGGTTTGCGCAGTGGAAGCAGTTGTACCGATTTTGAGATTCAGAGGTCGATCATTTTCCTTCTGACGCCACATCCTTGCATTAAAACCTGCTCTTCATCATAAATCAAAACTGAACACTTAAAACGATTTACTTTAAAAAACTCCTTTATTTGAAATATTGTCACTATGGTGATGCCTGGTGTTTTGATTGGTGACTCAATTTGATCATCTAGTTAAAAAATTTGTTCATTTTTAATTCTTTGAAAAGAAGGTTTATGCCTATGTTAAGTGAATCGAAAAATGATTTCGCCTCACAATACAAAAGGGGAAAAAAAAACATTAACAGTACTTAAAAGTTTCTGCTAAAACAAGTCGAGAGGTAATTATGCGTGCATGTATTATAAATATTCAACGAGCATTAATTAATTCAATCAAGTAATCGCTAAATCAGTCAACAAATTTGGCAACATTTCGCCAAATAAAAGGAGTAAGAAGGAATATCTTAATAACAGCCAAAAGGGAACATTTCGTCCATGAATATTTCCTTTCGCATTCCGCGTTTGGATTCAATGGTTCGAAATCAATAACTGGAGGGGGGGGGGGGGCGAACATTACACGAGACCGCTTTTCTCTCTCTCTTTCTCTTGAGTGGTCCCTTTCTGCGGATTCGTTTCCATCCATCTTTTGAATGGCATGAATTATTCATGATATGTGCCTTCATTTTAAAATTCTTTATTATCGAAAAGAGGGAAAGGTGCATTTAAATTAATGTTAAAGGATGAAAAATCACTTGTTTGAGTAAGAATATTACATAAATAATGCATTATGTTTGTTAGTGTGTGTGTGTGTGTGTGTCTCTGTTCATGTCTATGCATATCTATATCCATCTATCTACACTGTAAAAAATGAATGTTGTTTTTACAGTATAATACAGTTAATTTTATAGTAATAAACTGTAAAAATTTCTAATTTTACAGTAATCAACTGTAAAATTGCAAATTTTACAGTTTATTACAGCGTATTTTACATTTTTAAACTGGACCTAGGCTGCTAGTATTATACTGTTGATTTTGCAGTATAATATTGCTAAATTTTACGGCAACAAACTGTAAAATTTCTAACTTTACAGTAACAAACTAAATTTCTAGTTTTACAGTTTATTACTGAGCATTTTACAGTTTTAAATTGAAACCTCGGCTACCAGTATTAGTAAAAATAACAGTTCCTTTTTTGAAGTATATCCATTTATTTATTCAACCCATTAATGCCTGACATTTTTTTCCAAAGATATTTTGTATACTGGTTACAAATAGTGTTTAATGGACAGGAAAAATAATTTAAAAAATATCATGTCAAAAAAAATTTTTTTATCAAAAAAAAGAAAAATCGTCATTAAAAAAGGGCGATAGGTGCCAGAAAGTACATGCTTTTTTTACAAATTTTTTTTTTCTGCCTACGATATAATATTTAAAAACACATTTTACAAGAAGAAATAAAAGCAGCGATTAACATAAGCTGGGAAGTTGGGAATAATTTTAAAAACTTAGCTTTTTGTTTTGCGATTGTGAACGATGTAATTCTTGATAAAGGTCATAATAAAACGGCTACAGAACGCACTTTACACTGGCTAGGTGCTGCAATCTGTTAATAATGAAATGAAACAGTACCAAAGTAATAATTGAAAATTATTATTTGGTTGAAATGTTCATTTTTAATAAATTCAGACACACTTTTTGAACCGTCCTTCCCCCCCCCCCAAAAGGGAAACTAAGCATTAATGGGTTAATTATTCATTTATCTGTATACGCAGGGCAACGCAGTTAGCAGGGTCACCTCGCAATTTTTCAGTTTGTTGAATGAAACTACAAATTTTACAGAAATATGAGCATGCACATACATGTATTTAATGGCAAAAGAAACATTGATCACAATTATAGAATTATTTTTTAAGTTGCAATTTCGTAAGTTGCCGAATCGTCAGATAAAATTTGCAGAATAAGGACATTTTAGGGGAGTCACAGTGGCCTCCCGTGACTTCCCATCGAAGCTCCTCCGTCAGCTAGGATAGTAAAAAAAATATCTAGCCCAACTTTTACGCAAGGAAGTGTTCTTGAGTCATGCTGGAATGTTTCTGCACTGCGAATTCTGATGAAAATTCAAATAAACAAAACTTTGCGGAAAAGCTGAAAGAGGTGCTCAGATTTTAAAATGCTTCATGAGCAAACAAAACGACTTTTGACACTAAACAAAGACTTGTCCATATTGAAATGTTGTATTCAAAATTTAATTTTCAATTATTAAAATCGAAAATAAAATGTTTACCGTCATTCCTCGATTTATTTCAAAATAGCCTTTTATGTTTTCCGAACCTTTTCCCCACCAGACACTATATCGCGTGAAAACATTGCAAAGAAACTCAATAACTATATTCCTTGAACAAGAATATTAAAAATCAGTATCTTCTTGGGAAAAAAAAAAAAAAAAACAGAAATCCCAGAACTTAGCTTTGTTTAGTTTTTGCTTTTTGCTAACATAAAATCCCCTATTGTCGCCAGCTTTGATTAATCCAAATATCTCCTGTTGAAACAGGAAAAAAAAACTTTACTATAGAAAATATGACCAATTTATAAGATATAAGTTCATGATATTTAAATTACTTTCACTATATTGATATTTTTATCAGCTGTCAAGAGAACCTTACTAACTAAAAAATTTAATTTTTAAATGTTGTATTTGGTGCACTGAAAAATCTTCGTTAAAAAATTGAACTAATATTGAAAACATATAATAAATCTCTAAGACAAATAATAAATCTCATACGTTTGAAAAAATGAAATGAGAAAAGTTTTTTTTTATCTTATACTAGATGCTATTTAAGTATAAGCGAGAAAATAAAAAAATCAACTAAGCTATTGCAGAGGATTACAGAAGGTTCAATTATTGCTACATTTTTCATTATAAAATTTAAACCTTTATTTCAAAATTAATGGGAACTAATGTTTAAAAAAATATGTATTCATGCCCTGTTTCAATCTTTGACGAGGCTTAATTTTCTTCCAATTACCGGCTTCGAGGAGTTTCTTTGGCATTCTGAGCTAATGACTAATTTTTCAAGAAGCGGAATAATTATTGGATAATTAAGGCTAAGCAGTCCATATAAAATAAGAGTGTTTCAAAATGGAGTCGTTGATTAACAACACTGTTACCTCATGATCCTTATTACCTTCTTCATTTATTTATATGTTTTCGGTTTTTAAAATGTAATCGAGAAAATAAAATTTTTAAAAAGTTGCAGGCTTCCAATTGCATCGAATGAGGCTGACTGGAAAAGTTAAATAATAAGAGGGGATTTGGGTCGAGCCCGCTTATTGGAATATCGGTTAAAAGAATATTCCATTTAATGCAATAAATTTTCAATGCAGAAAAACTGCTGTAATTTGTCATTTTGATCCCTTAAAATAAAATATTCCGCTTTTTGGAATATAATTTTGCGTCTTAAATTGACTTCCACAGAGCGGGCTCACCTGTATCATCGACATAGAAGCAAGGGGGGGGGGTCCAGAACTGTTTCAAGGGAGGGGCGATTGATTTTTCTGCTTCCCTTTACTACATACTCTTGTTTGCAAAGCTGGACTAAAACTATTTTGATCTTCGATTTCGAAATGTTTCCGGAGTCAAGCACCAAATCTCCCTTTCTTTAACATCAAAAATATTCCAAAATATCTTTTTGCTCAAAATTGAAAATTTACTGAGGGAGATTCCCTCAAGAGAGGGGCGATCGCCCCCGTTGCCACTCCCTTGCATCCGCCCTTCCATAGAAGTATCTCAAAGTCTGGTATGAGTATCCGAAGTAATCGCACCAATAGATTATAGGGGTACACGATAGATTTGTTAAATATGCGTAGAAAACCAATCCTAGTGTCACAGAATGCGCGCATGAAAAACCTAAAAAAAAATTTCAAAATTATTCCTCATAGTAAAATAGTTGAAACTTTTCACCTTAAGATTACCTTACTATCAGTGAAGCTGTTATTCTACAATAAATAAATGAATGCTCCAGTGTATAGTATTATACTTTTAATCTCTATTTATTCGCAAAGGACGTTTACACTGAAATGTCACAGACACTAGGTGAGAATAGGACTGTTCTTTCTTTAGAGAAACAAAAACTTTGTAACGCTTCTCAACTGCACAGTCGTGAAACTTGCTTAAGCCTCTGCCATGTTGATGTTCTACCTCAAATTTGAAATAGCTAATAGAGTGGGAAACAACTTACATTTCTACAGTAATAATACAAAATAACAAGCTTTCTTATGGTAACACAAGATTTTTCAATTTTCAACTAGAAGGGGGCAAAGCCAGGAACTTTTCAGGACCCCGTCACCGTCGTACACTAAAAAATGAATGTTGTTTTTACGGTACAATACGGCTAATTTTATGGTAATAAACTAAAAATTACTAATTTTACAGTAATAAACTGTAAAAATTGCTAATTTTACAATAATAAACTGTAAAATTGCTTTTTTTCACAGTTTATTACCGTGCATTTTTCAGTTTTAAACTAGAACCTCTGCTGCCAGTATTTTAGTCTTGTTTTTATCGTATAATACTGCTAAATTTTACGGCAATAAACTGCAAAATTACTAACTTTACTGTAAGAAAATGTTAAATTGCTACTGTTGCTTACAGTTTATTACTGTGCATTTTACAGTTTTAAATTTGAATTTCGGCTGCCAGTATTATACTGTAAAAACAGCAGTTCATTTTTTTGCAGTTTACGCTTTAAGCACCGAAACTAGTAGTTTAGTACCATGCATCAAAAGGAAATTAAATTTAAAATGATTACATCTTACGTATTAGTTTCTCATTCACCGACTTTAACCATCTTAAAAGACAATGAAGCATGAGAATATTTAATTAATATTTTAAAACACTGATTATATGGACATTGTTATGAGACATAAAGTCCGTAATGGGCTTCACTTTCATATCATTAGTAAGCGTTAAGTAGAATAGGATATTAATTATTGATTAAGGTTGTGAAGCTGCCGGCGATTATTTTCGAAAGAATCAAATACAATATCATAACACTATCTCTTTGTTTGCAATAAGTCATTTAGTTTCTACTTCACCAGTTTGTTTTGTCGCTTTTATTGAATGTGTTATTATAAATGACAATACATCTCGGTCGTCGTAATGAATGAAGCTATCGCGAAATTAAATATGCTTCTCATTAATTAGACAGTTTTAATCGATTATTTTTTTGTTTAGTATTGCGTTTTTTTTTCTAACATCATTCAAAATATCTTTCATCAGATGACTAAGAAAATATGGTTTCTCGAACGTAATCTTTGCATATTTTTTGTACTGTAATTACTAAAAAAATGTTTTGAGCAGCACAACAAAACAAAAAGTGATTTGAAACCAGTATATAATATACATGCAAAATACCGCCAACTTGGTTATTTCGACCAGATATTGCAGTTTCGTCCTTATTGTAGACTTATCAGTCTGGAATAGGAAGTAACCAAGCTGGAGACAGCTATTCTCTAAAAAACATCGACATCGAATGCAAGACAGCGATGTTTAAAAAACATCAACCATAAGACATCGACGGCAAGAAATGGTGGTCATTTTTTCGAAAACATCGATATTTCCAAACATTTTCACAACAATGTCGCTACACAACTCTAGTTTAAGCAAATACATTTTAGTGCCAAAATCGTCTGCTAGTCCAAGGGAGAACTCGGCTTCCGTTTTTGAGAGGATCGTTTGCAGAAAATAGAGGGCCATACACTTTATTATTGGGCATAAATAAAGGAGCTTGAGAGAATTTTTCACAGTATGTTCCTAAAACGCAGTTTTAATTTCTCTTTTGTCACTTAAAAATAGTGGGTTGGGTCAGGGTTCCCCCCCCCCTTCAAGCTCAATGGCGCAAATCCTCTCCCCCCCCCCCCATTTTTTTTCACAACCCTCTTCTGCTTTTTGTTTTTATTTTTACCCTTCTTTTTAATTTTGTTTATTTTTTAAAATATTATTTATTTATTTTTTCAATTATAACTATTTTTTCATCTATCATTAATTTTTCAAAACTTTTAACTATGCGCAGAATAAAAACGCTTTTTTTCCCTTCCAGACATTCCAACCACATACACACGCACACGAAATAAATAAATAAATAAATAAATAATAAAGAAATGAAAGAAAAAATATAAATTAAAAAATAAATTAATGAATAATTTTTATTAAACAAAATCAGTAAACAATTTAAATTAAAGAAATAAATTAATAAAAAAATTAAATAAATAAATAAATTAGTTTAAAAAAATCCCCCTCAAAAATTTTGATGGCGCAATTTGAGCCACAATCCCCCTTGTGGGCACCCCTGGATTGGGTCATGACACCCCCCCCCCTGACTGCCCTCTGGATCCGCGCCTGCACTAGTGACACCCCCAGTTTATATCCAGAGCTGTCCTTAGTATAAGAAAATCATACATCAGAGCACTTTTAGCAACGATTAGGAGACGGAAAAAGTCTTAGCTCTTAACTTCGGCAATTATCTTCCTTTTTTGGCAGATCCCAGCTTTCATAGCCATATAATTTTTTTAAGAGTAGGGAATAATAATAATAATAATAACCAGGGAACTCTACTTGACTCTTCCTGAATGACTCAAGTTTATTATGTAGCAGAAATGCAATGAAAAAGACGGAGCAATTGCACTTTTCGGCGAATGATGCATGGGGAGGAACATTACAACAATAAACACGTTTACGGATACGTTATGGCTTTATAGAGAAACTAAAGATTACGAGGATAAAGGTGGGAAGATTTAGCGTGAAACGTGGTGCAACGTAGTATTTGATTACCAGTTTTTCAGTTTAAACGTTTATGCTGGAGAATTTCTGACATATTCTTCGGGGTCTGTTTTTGAAGAAATATCGCGTTTAAGAATAGGTTGAGTACAGTACAGTTACCCAGGTAGCACAAAAAACGTTTAAACGTTTTTAATCCGTTGTTACAACGTTAATAACCATTTTACAACCTTTAAAAAACGAAGTGTGCTACTTGGGTAAACTATAAGAAAATGAATCTAAACTTTTTTTTGAAAAATTCACCTTTTGCCATTTACTATTGCTGCCAGGTTGCTTCTGTGCTTCTAAAAGTTAAAATTTTGCACGAATTTCAGTTTTTTTACTTATACTAAATATACAAAACCACAGGAGCCCGGGGTGTTATTTCCTTTTTTTGTGCTGTAAATAGTTTTTGTGTTGTTTTGTATGTCCAACCTCTCAAGGCAAGGAACGCTATATCTTCATAGTGATTCTTAACTGACACAACAGCAACAAATATACAAAAAGACTATGAATGAATCGCAATATTTTATTAGTTATACCATTACGGAAGATGCAATCATCAAAAATGAAATGACATGTGCTGTAAAATATGTGCATGATTGTAATAATAGGCATAGATACGATAACCTTGTCGTGGCCAAGTTAAAAAAATCTTGACACCATAGTCAAACCAAAAGATCCATTGAAGCACAGAAATTTGGTCAAATAAAAATTAGGTCATAAAAACCGTTAAAAGTTCAATTCAAGTTTAAAATAATCCACCAAATAAATAAAAAAGACATTAATTTACATTTAAGTTCCATTTTAAAATACAAAATAAATCTGAAAACTTTATTATTTATATCTAATCTCACCAACTTAACGCAACTAGGCACAATTAAAATGGATGTATTTCCTATTAAAAAAAAAAAAAAAAATCTAAAAGAGCACTTTCGAAAATACGGGATGCATTATATCATTTCTTAATTTTGGCTCTTTTTCTTTCTGAAAAAAAAATCTTAAAAGATGCCCCGGCACTTTCATTTTCGCGACTGGCGTCACAAGTGGACAAAACGCTCCAAGCAAGGTCATTTTATTAACCAGATGGCATTTTGGATGGGATTTTTCATTGTTGCAGAACTTGAGTTACCATAGATCCAAAATGGTTGATGCGTCGGCCTAACTTCACACTAGGGATGCACCGATTAATCGCCAGTACCGATTAATCGGCCATAATCGGCCACTTTGCCGATTGTTAATAATCGGCAAAATCAGGCCGATTAATCGGTGTAAAAAATATTTTTCAAATATTATTCTTTAAAGTATACCTTTACTAAGAAACTATGATGAACAATTTTCTTAACATTAATAATAATCCTAACAGTTGATATAAAGTTTTTTTTAATTAATTATCTTACTTTGAACAATAGACAATGTTGCAATATTGTTCATGTGGCGATAGTTTTCTCTTAGCACAGTGCTTTTAGTTAACCTCTAATTTTCAAAGAATAAAAATATTGAATTAAAGGCTACTAATTATTAAGAAGTATGAATTAAAAGTACTCCTAAATTGGAGTGCTCATCACAGACTCCCCTCCCACTTTTTATTGAATTTTTATGTCCGATTAAAATAACTCTAACAAAGTGTCAATACTATTATTGACAATAATATGAAAATTGATTCTAAGATATTTGATAAAATATTGAAATTATTTTGTGAAAACTAGGAAAATGGAAAAAAATCTTCTATCGGAAATAAATGAATTATTATTTCAAACTTAGAATTGTATAAGAGAGAAAAAACAGTGATGGTAAAATTGAAAACAATCATCCTTATCATTAATCGGCTCAGCCGATTAATCGGCCGATTATCAACTGCCGATTAATCGGTAATCGGTAATCGGCCAATTTGCTTATCGGTGCATCCCTACTTCACACCCAAGTTTCTTCATTCGTAACGCCAAGCGAAAACTCACTTTGTTTTAAAAATCGGACATTTCAAAAATAAATAAGTAAAAAATAAATAAATAAATAAAATAATAATAATAATAATTGAAATTCAACTGTTTGGAAAATGAAAAAAACTTTCGGGTCCCATTTTATTTTTGTATTCATTTTTTGCTTATTCTTTCAATATCAGTGACTAAAAGTAGGGTGAGTTCTGGTAAGTGCGTACCCTTTTTTTCAAAGTTCATGTTCTCAAGGATGCTGCTCTGTTGAAAAATCTTGTACACTCACAATTTTTTTTTAGTTTTCTTTCCAGATCCTTTACTAAGATTTTCAAGCATATAATATGTCAAATAAACCATAAGCATAGGTTTTGTGACCTGGTTTATGACACCTATTCTAAGGTACGCACTTTCCCTACCTAGCGGGGTAAGTGCGTCCACCTTAAATTATGTGAATATAAGCAGGAAAAAACTTCTGGCAGATATTAAATATGTTAGGTAATTGACTTGGGATAATTCCTAATACTAGAGATCAGCACTTGCTTGCATGGATGAAACGCAATCAGTGATATCCCACGTTCTTGTGAACAACTGTGATTTGAAGATTGAGAGTTGTGTCTGTAATTCTTCCTCTGTCCTTTTAATAAGACCAAGTGAGCAAATGTAAGTTGTTTTTATTTAGTAATAATCACTTAGAGTCTACATAGTTTATTTTGGTTTAATACACTAATCAGTCTGTGTTTAAGCCAGGGTTCGCACTTACCCCTTCTTAAATGTAAGATGAGACATGTGCGTCCAATAGCGTTGTTGTAAGTGCGTGCCCCTGTCATTTTCTTTAATTCTATTTGTATGGTAGATCGTTAGGTGACCTGAGCGAACAATTCGTTTTTTTTTTTTTTTTTGAATAAATACGGTTTTAAAATATTTTTCTTATTAGAATCAGCAGCAGTAAGAAAAAACACAAAATAAAGAGCAAAAAAAAAAAAAGAAAATAATTGATCATGATATGATACTTGTACTTTTTTTTCTTGTACATTGAAATAGTTTTTCACAAGGTGTTCTTAATTTTCTTAAATATAATTTATTCATTACTCCACCTTCGTTTTTTGAATCAGTTGGTTCCTTATTTAGTGTTTCACTTAATTTCATTGCTTCATTTGTGATTCTGGTTTAAATTAAGTATAGCTTATGATCGCTATTTTCAACGAAAAATTTACTAACTGATATCTAAAAGCCAATATATTTCAAAGGTAATGAATAAAATTGAAATCTTATGCCGCATTCAATGTAAATATAAATACTTGATGGAAATGACGTCGGATTTATTAATCGGCTTATAAAAGAGTTATAAGCAAAATTAATGGTGAATTACGAGAGTTGGATTTTCCACGTAATGGTACACACTTGCCTCATCATAATGGTACGCACTTGCTCCGCATAATAGTACGCATATGCCTCATGATAGTGGTACGCACTTGCCCCATCATAATGGTACGCACTTACCCCCACCTTACTTTAAAGAAAGGGAAAGTGCGTACCGTCATATAAACAAATTTTAGTTAAAGTATTTGATCAAAATACCCCATGTATGTTATTAGTAGCTATTACTCAAAAGAAACAACTTGCATTTCTTGACTTCAATTGCTTGGTATGACTACAAGAGAAACTGAAACAAAACCTTCTCAATCTTTACTTTAGAGTTTTTTTGAAGACATTTAAGTTGTCTCTGATTGTGTTTCGTCTACTGAATCCAGGCCTGAATTCTACCTATTGAAATTATCATTAGACAGTTATCTAACATAGTCGATGTGTTAGAGAAGCCTTTTCAGGACAGTGTTCATGTAATTCCCAGTGGACGCACTTACCCCATGGACGCACTTACCAGAACTCACCCTAGTACTTTTGACTGAAGGAAACACAACCATTACCGTATTTAAGCGATTAAAATTAAATAATAAAATGCTGTACTACTTCTGAAAAATTCAAACTCTTAAAATATCAACTAAAGAAATTGGATTAGATTATTCAACCTAATCGACCTATCGATACTTTAAACTTGGATGTAAACGATAAGTCGAAATTACGCATATTTGTTGAGCTACTATGTATTTTTTGGTGGTTCAGTGGTGAAAAAATATTCTAGGCGAAAGTCCATCTTTGTGATAATAGCTCAGTATGTAGGAACCTTTTTTTCATGAAAAGTTAACTTTTCATGTTCTTGGCACAATTGTGAATTTTATGTCAAAAATATGTTTGAGTTTCCAATGAATTTTAACATATAAATCAAAGTTAGAGGAGTATTTTTGTAGAAGTTGTTCATTGCAAAAGTCAGAATAATCTTGTAGTTCTGCAATTCACAATCTCTGGAGGAATGTAAACAACAGTCAAAGTGTAAATTTCATGTAAATTAGTGTAATAGCAACAGGATTTTAGCTCAAGACATGTAACTGTTGTATCTGGCAGCAAATACACAGCAGCATGTACGCCATTACATATTTGCAACATGTTGCGGAAAAAACCACGTTTTTCAGCTGAAAATTTTAAAGATTTAGTTATAAAACACGTTTCTAGTAAATTATTTTTTAGTTTTGGAGGGACATATTATTTTATAGTATCTAACAAATAATTAGACACAAAAAAATTGTTTAATGGTGCAAAAGTGAATACACTTAAAGTATTAAAGGAGCGATAATTTTCGCCGAAAAAGAGGAGTTTTTTATTTAAAAAAAAGCATTTTTAAAAGTTTTTGAAACAAATATTTGGTCGAAATATGTTACTTTGGTCATAGTAATTAATTGTATAAAAATTTTAGAAGAGGTGTAATGAATATTAAAGGATAAAATGTTAGAACATTAGCCTTCCCTAAATAAGGTAGGCTAACACCCTACCTTGTTTAAGGTATAAGTAGCACTGACAGAAGGATAGGATACATGAAGGAGAAGTCGGGGGCATTGAAGAGGAGGTTTGTCTGGGGCGACAACAGTAAGTGGGGCACAATGCGAACGACGATATTGTCCCTACCTGGACGAATAGACCGCTCTGACGGGCCGTAAGGGGTGACAGTGCCTGGATAGATATGGAGCACAAGCCTCGGGGGTATTATTACGGGAGAAGAGTTGTGGGATCCCGTAAGGCCAGGGGGGACTCGGTGGTTTGGACTGTACACTGGATGGGTGAGTGATGTTGTGGTGGTGATGGATTTAGTGGGGTTGGGTATTCGGGGGGGTATTGGTTGGGTTAGGGGTGGTGGGGTGGAGGGTGTCATGTGGGTGTTTTGGTATGTTCGGTTTTTGGGGGAGTAACGTTTAGTGGGGGGGTGTGGATTGGTTTTGTAAAGGGTGGAGGGTTTTGTTTTTGTTTTTTTTTCTCTGGATTGTAGTTGGGGTGTGCATGGGTCTAGTAGTTGAAGTTGGGTGGATTCGGCTCATGGTGGGAGGATTGTGGTTGGGGTTGTGGAGGTGGGGGGCTGGGGGATAGGGTGTGCGGGGTGGGGGGTGTGTTGCTATGGGTGGTGTGGGGGAAGGCAGAATATATTATTGGGGTGGTTGCAGTATCTGTAGCTGGGAGTGGAGTTGGTGTGTGGGTCGGTGGGGGGGGGGTGTATGACGGTGTGGAACGAATGGGGGTGTGGGTGGTTGGGTAGTGAGTTGTGAAATCTGGGCTTGTGGCATCGGCGGGTTGGGTGGTAGGGCTCCCCCAGGGTCGGCAGTACGTATAGGATTGGTGGGTGGCCGGGGTGGGCGGTGGTGTGGTCAATGGGTTACCGCAAGCGTGTGGGGTGAGGTGGGTGGCTTGGTGGATGAGCCTAGGTGGTGAGGGAATGGGGGGTCGACTTGGGTTGCGCTTTCTGGCATGTGGTCGGAGGGGGTTGGGACAGGTGTCTGCACCGGAGTCGGGTGTTGGCAGGCACTCACGGTCGTAGACTACAAAAAGAAGGGGGTTCTGGCGAGCGCGGAGTATGGGCGTTTTCGGGGGGGTGGGGGCCAATGAAGTCGTGGAGTATGTGAACAGGGGGGTGGTGCGGGCTGGGACATGATATGTGTGGCAGTGGTGATGGGGGGCTTTGGCGGTGAGAGGGTTTGGTGAGGAGTCATGGGGGGGGTGATAAGAATCGTATGTGTGTAGAGGCGGTGGTGTGGTGGATGGCGACGGTGGGTGCTGAGTGGTTGAGGTGTATGTTGTTTACGGAGGATCCATGAGTTGCCAACTGTTCGAAAACTGTGCGGAGTGGTTCGGTGGGTGTGGTGGTGCGCCGTGACTGGCAGAATGCTCTTACGAGGGGGGGGGGGCGGGGGTCTGAGGTTGAGGTGAGTGGGGCGGGGGTGAGTGGGTTGTATGTGGGAGTGGAGTTGGGTGGTGTTGCGGCGGTGTGGTTGCGAGGTTCGCGATGGCCATGGGGGGGTGTGTGAAGGCGGGGTGTATGGGCAGGGCTGGTAGGCGTGGGCGAAGTGGTTGGGTCGGGTGACGGTGGGGATGTAAGAAGTTCTGTTTATGTGTGTGGTGGGCGTGAAATTGGGTGGATAAACGTCGGGGTGAAGGTAAAGGGGCGTATGAGGCGGGGCGGGTGGAGAAACAGGGTGGCGGGCGTCGGGGGGGTATGGTGTGTGGGGGAGTTCCGAGCTGGAGTACATGGCTTCGACGATTGTGTAGAGTGTTGGGGGTGTAGAGTGGGACCGCAAGTGGTGGTGTGAGTGGGTGTGGGTGGACGGCGGCTGGTGGTTGGGGTGTGAGGGGACAGTGGAGGTGGTGGGAGCCTCGGGGGGTGTGTGCGGTGGAGAGGGGTCGGTTTGGTGGGGGTGCGCGTTGGGCGGCGGTGGGCGTGTCTGGTTAACTAAGTGCGGGAGTGGAGGGTCTGATTGGGAGCGGTTGGAAAGGAAGAGATAATTGATCTCGGTTATGCCGGGGTGTCGATGGTGTCGGAGGGTTCGTGGACGGGGAGTGGAGGCCGGAGGGGGTGGGGTGAATGGGTTTGTTGTCGTCAGGTTATTGGTGGTTTTGGTTGGCGGGTTTTTGATGGGACGGTGGGTGCCTGGTGGTGCCGTGGTGGGCCGGTGGGTGGGTGCGTGCGCCGTCGGCACGGAATTAGGATGGGGGCTAGGTGGGGTCGGGAAGATGGGGTTGGGGGGGTGGGTGTGGTGGTTATTTTATTAAATTATCGCTAAGAGTCCACTTACTAACCTTGTTCTAACTTATTAAAGCATACATACATTTTTATATATAAGAGTTCATTCAAACTATTTTAAATTTACATTTTGGGAAAATTAATGTAATTTATTATTTTATTCTTGATACATATTCATAAATTGATAACTAAAAAAGGTTGCTACTAAGCATATTTTTGAATGCAGGAAAATCGTTATTTCTTAAAATCAAAAAGCATTCAATGGAAAATTTTATGTTTGCAAATAAATGTTATAGCTGGTAAAGATTACTATTTAATTGTTTTCCTTCTGGGTAAGAAGAAAACCTAATTGAATTTACTTTACTACACAATATTTAGTTCATAAAAAAGATTTGTTTAGTTACATTATGATTTGAATAAATTAATTCTCGAATTAAAAAAGAACTTTTTTTATTTCTCATCCAATTTATACAATTAATTTGTTTCTCTCATTATAAAAGAGCACCAATCAATTTCATTTTGTTTTATTATTTCCAAAGCTCTAATACAAACGCTACTGCACCAATTCTAGTTTAACAAGGAGCGAATTTGATTTTCATCAGCTAATGCCGGAAATATTAGCACAAAAAATATCAGTTCTTAATTATTTCGAATCAGATGTTCTTTTTAGATTTGATGAGGCTGAAAAAAAAATACTTTTTTGCAACAATGGAAAAAGAATTAGAATAAAAATTACACTCTGATGAAAAATTAATTCCTTTTTCCATTAGAAAAAAAGTGCAAAAAAAAAAGTCCTTCTAAAAATGTTTTTCATTACATTTCTTTCCCTGTTATTATCTTTATTAAATACACAATGGAAAAAGATGAAGATTTTTTTTTAGGAAAACAGAACGGGAGTCCTCAGAAAAAACATTGTTCAATTACATAAAATGTAAAAACAATTATCTTCCACGTATACGTATATTTCCGTTCCTTTCTGTTTGAGTATAAATTCCTTTTTGTTTCTTTAATAAAAGTTTCTCCTTTTTGGTAACATTTTATTTTCTTAAAATCTAAAGAACTTATATATGTATCATTTTTTCTTATGTGGACAATTCTTGCATACATTCAAGTTAATTTTGAAGAAACGTTTGCAGTTGAAGTTTGTTTTAAAATGTTCGACTTCACAATTATTTACTGCAGATGGCAGAATAAAAAAAATAATAACAATGTGGGGCACATTTCAAAATGAAAAAGTTGATGTTTTTAAGAGCAGGATACGTTGTGCTTGTTACTCAAATAAATTATTAAAAATGTCCTGTGTTTTCTTAAGTTTTCTTTCAAAGTTTTCTACAGATTTTACTTTTTTGAAGAATACTATTGCTATTCGTTAATAGTGATGATAAATAAATTAATGATAAGAAATACAACACCCAAACTCGTTTGGTTGTCAGTTTAAATGTGTTATATTTATACATAAAGGAGGTTTTAAAGGGTGAAATATGAAAATCTTTCCTCAGAATTTTTTTATTAAAATTTTTTAATACACAAAAATAAATGAAAAATTTTTCTTCTCTTTTGTTTTTTTTTTTAACTGTAATTTTAAAAATATAGTGGTCCAATTTTGGAAGTAGTTAGTAATCGAAAAATAATAAAATAAAATGACATGCTTACTTCCTCAAACTTTAAATAAAATATTGCTGTCATAAATTTCTGCTTGAAATGCCTCTGCTTGAGTGCAATAAAATAAATGTGTACATTGTCGTTGGGAATAACTATGAACAAGCACATGACTATAAACAAGCGCATGATTATGAAAAATAAATAAAACATGAAATACAAATTTTTGAAAATGAGGAACCGTTCAAAACAAGGTTTTCTTTTTTTTTAAATAAAATCAATTAAATAAATTAGTCTCTAAAAGTTCCAAATCTAAAACGTAGACATGTAATGCCCGAACGTAAAGCTGATTTGTATAATGTAGGATGCATTCCAACTTCGCAATCAATAAAATTATCGTTTACATTTAGAATTTTTCAAATCAAGTTAAAGATAATGAATAAGAAGCCATTCAAAGCGTAATTCTATATTCTGTAATTTTATCCAAGTTCCATACGTGATGCATGACACAATCACATGGTATGGAGCAATTGAGGCGAGTAACAACCGTAGGGATAGAGAGAGATACAGAGCTTAACCTGTAAAGCTTGGCCACGGAAAGATGGCCGGTGACCTCGACTGGGAAACGTGCGACTTTATTTTGAAATGAGTAAGATCTGTGAGAAAATTGATTTTTGACTAACTTTGTTCATTAAAGTTTTTACCGCCTGCGTTATCTCTCTGATGCTACTTATTACAAAAAGAAGCGTTCCGTTTTCGCTTCAAGGTCATATGTCATCTTTCCGAGTAAAGGTTTACCATGTTTGAATAAATTCTACCGAGCTTCTGCTGGATAGCAACTTTCAGTTTCGTCGATTGTTCTTGACAAAGAGAATACTAGTTTTCTAATGACTTTAAATTTAACCACTACAGCCAAAATTCTGCGAACTTAAACCTGAATTTCACTAGGAGATTCTTATGGTCCTGGCTTAGCAGTTGATCTTGATTATGCTCAACCCACTTACACGGATCCGACATTTTTACCCAACAGTCTGCACTTTATGCGTAGAATTTTAAACGTTGCATGTTATTGTGATATATTCGAATACAAGGAACTATTTTGTATCGTATTCTGAAATAGCAACTTTCTTAAAAGTTTTCTTGTATTTGAAGAATAATAATTTGCTCATGTTGCGGGTGTGACCTTAGAGTCACGCCTGCAGCACGTTGCTTGGTCTTTCAAACAAGTTTGTAGAATTCGTATGTTTTGTGACGAATGACCACAGGTTGACTTTCATTTGCTAACACGTTGACTGTCACGCAATGAAAAATTCGTGGCATATGAGATGCGATAAAAGCAGCGTACCTCACAGCCAGTTTTGATATACTGGTACCTCCTCAGAAGCCAAATAAACATATTAATATCAGGGTACTGCAATTAAATTCAAATCTGTGCCAAAACGGCAAATCTATCACCTACGAGCTAATTCAAAGTTGATTCGGTAAGCTGAAATAGTTTGCTACGAATTATCTCGTAGTTAGGCAGTCTATGTGTCCAGAACCCAAACAGTTAATCTGACAAAAAATGGAATTATTCACAAAAATTGTATTAAGAAGTATAATTTCAGAGCAGAAACGAGTTCTACTGAATCAAATTTGAGTACGTGGCTTCGACCCTAATGCTTTATTGTTGGGTTAGGAGTTGAGCTTTGCTGAGTATGAAACGATAAACCCTAAGCAGTCAAACCGTTAGGTGTCAGATTCGTGAATAAATGGTTTTGGGTTTTATATCGTTCCTTCAAAGACGCTATGATGCTCGGGGAAAATTAAATCTGATGTGGTGACACAGTCAACAAAGTTCCAATTTCAAATCAATATATCTGGTCATGCCGGATTAGATGTTGTTTCGGCATCACAACAAAATGTGACATCAAACAATTTTGTATCTAGGACAGAGCCGGAATAGATAAGAAAAACTGATCTATCCTCATGGCATAACCCAACCTTTTAAAGCACCTTTGTGGTAAATGCGGATGACTCTGGGGTGTAAGAAACGGAAGGGTGAAACGGCACCTTAGTAAGCTTGTGCCATTTACAATTCCATTACCAATAAGAACAGAACAAAGAATCAGTTCTAATCTCGTGTTGAGACAGACTATGCAAAATATTGCTTCTATCAGTTACGAAAAAGCAATTTAATAGCCGATTTTTCATTGAATTTTTAGCTTAAACGCTTTATGTAATTATAAACTAATAAACTTTATTAAACATATTAATGGTAAATCAACTCATCAGCATAAAGAAACAACATAAAACTCACTTGAAATCACAAAACATAACATTAAAACAAAACTAGTTAATACACGTCCCTTGTCATGAAAATCGTAATAACGTAATTCGAACAATAAAAATGTTGCCATTTTTAAAAATTAAAGTTCTTTGTTTACATAATCATTGACCAACTAAGAGAAAACAATTGACTAAAAAGCAGGGTGTTAAAAACAATTATTTTAATGTAACAAACAAGAGTAAATAATAAATTTCAAAGTGTCTTAAAATTTTGAGAGGCCTCAAAAATATATTCCCATTAAAAAGCGTCTCCTATCTATTTGAATCGAATACAAATTATAAGTCAAAATCCAGAGAATAATCCTGCTGTATAATTTTGTATACACCCCCCTCAAATTTGTAGATGTATAAGCAACTCGAATTCAAAAGAGATCGGAGTAAGAAGAAGGGAGGGGGAAAGGAAAAAAAAAAACTTAAAGTGGAATTGAATAAGAAGACGGTGTAAGAAAAAATATAAACGTGGGGTAGGGCGAAAAAAAAATAATAAAGAATTACACAGGAAAAAAAGGGAGAATGAAAGGCTGGTAAAAAAGCACTACCAGTAAAACGTATATCCAAAGAAATAAGATTAAAAGGTAGGACCGAGCAAAAAATGAGTGCAAGCAAATTATAATTCTCTTTTTTCATCCTTTAAAAAAATAAGAATAATAAAAAAAAGAGGTTCAGAGATCTTTTTCAGAAGCATTATACAAAAATTTCCAATTTTTCGGTTCGTTGATCAGTAAAATGCAAATGCATTTTGCGTTAAAAACGACTGAGATAAACTTGCGTAGTATAAAGGTTTAAATTTTGCTTTCTTAAAGGCTCGAAATATCCCATCTCCCCCATTTTTACCGGTTTTCCTTTTAAAATTCGCGTCTTGCAAAGGCAGAATTTGATTGGTATTTTTAATTAAAGTATTTATTTGGGAGCAGGCCTGCGATAGCTCAACTCCGTTTCATTGATTGCAATTGAATAAACTGTCGATTACTGTAATTTAGTGCTTCCATTTTCTTGTAAAAAAATCTTTAATTAGACTTCTGTTCATAATGGTTTTTATGATTAATTTCAGTTTCTTTTTTTTATGAAACGAGATGTTTTTGATAAAGAAACGTGATACTTGTTTCTTTATAACCAATACGTTTGCAAGTGTTTTTAGAGTTAATTGCTTTTTGCAAACTTTATTTTCATTTTTTAAATACCGTTTCAAATTACTTGGTCACGACATAACTAAATGAGGCTATATTTTAAATTAATTTTGATATTTATTTCGAGTACAAGGAAGAAAAATAGATACTGAAGAACTTTCCTTGAAGAAAAAAATCAATGCTTTTGCCTTAGACTCGAGCAATGTACATTAAATTACTAACAAACCGGTTATAATACCACGTTCTTTTTATTAACTCATCAGTCCGGAATAGTCAAGAACCGAGTTAGAGGCAGATGGTTTCTCATTAAAGCTTAGATTACGAGCAAACTGGTAGCTTCATTTAATTTAGCACACTAGTGACATACTGCACGAGGTAGTGGAGCAGGTATCGAAAATGAAGGTAAGAGCTTAGTTAATAAGCCCCAGAGCTAAGGCAGAACTAAAATCAAACTACCGCCAGAGAGATCTTCTGCCTCTAGCTTGGTCATTAAATATTCCGTAGTAATGTAACTATATCGTAATGTTTCACCAATTTCTGTGTAAAGTTACACCAGAACTCTATGTCAAAAGAAGCAATAAAAAACAGAGCATTCATCAGCCTGGAAATTGCTTCCAATTATTCGTTTATTTAACGTTTATTAGGTACATGCTTTCCCACTATTACCAATCAACTTTACATAAGTTCGTAAGTTATTTAAGTTACGAACGATATGATCGAACTCCGAACAGAGAGTTCTCAATTGAAGCGCGTTTCACCACTCGGCCGTTAAGGCACATCTTGGTTACGTTCATAAGACTTTAAGAGCTCTGTGCCGGTGTTTGTCTTAACGCATGCGAGTAATGTTAACGTTTGGTGCAACTTTACCCAGACTACGTGAAACTTTCCTCCAACAATAAGAGCTTTTTTAAAATCGGAACAGCTTTTTCCAGAAGTTGTGCAACGTTACACCCATCAACAATGGTTACCTTACTATTTTTTTTTAGTGTTATAATAATGCATATAATTTCATAGGCGGCTCGTACAGGGGGGGCAAGGGGGGAGATTGGCCTCTCACTTCCAAAAGTGAGGGACCTTGCCCCCTCACTTTTCACGGTTAAAAAGTTATGGTCGAGTGAAAAGTCATTTTTTACTCAGTATTTATTTCACCAAAATAAAAGCTGAAAATTCCAAAAACAAGCTGAAATTCCAACTTTTTCATTTTATTTCATTAGAATAGAATTTTTAATCGTAAGGGAGAATGCTTATGTTAGCGATACATGGCCTGGTTGATTTTCCTGGCCATATTCCGCATGTTTTAGAGGTGATTTAATCGGTAGTGTTAAAATACAATAATATAGCCAAATTTGACAAAGGAAAAAAAAATCAGAGATGCTGCCTTTTACCCCCCCCCCCCAAATTTTTCTGACCCACTCCCCTTTTTTGGTACACCAGCCGCCTATATTATATTCGTATATATTATATTCGTATTATTTAACAGAAAGACGCTAATTGCATTAGACCAACACTTTCCATGTATTCGGTAACCAAAGGAAACAATTTTTATGCTATCGAACTCCCGTAGAAGAGCCCTCTACCGCTCGGAATAATTTCCGGCCCTGCAGTGTTATTGAAGTGTTGCGATTCGAATCTTTAATGTCTTCTACACCTCTTGCAATTTTATACAAATTTTCCGGGACTCTCTGTACATGCAATAAGGACATTTGCTGTTGACTTGTGCCCGTAAACTGCCGATTTGGAGTACAATGCTTCGATTTTTCAACTGTACCGTCATTTGGTGTGAATTCCGACATCCATAGTCACACACCCCAAAGCAGAATACTTAGTGATGTTCTGCAACGCAAAATTATTTGCCCAAAGTTGTTCTGCAAGATAGATTTATACATTATATATTTACCGTCAAAATGTTACCAAAAAGTGTTTTTCATTTTTACATATAATGTACTGCAATTTAGAATTTAATGAAAAGCAACCAAATTGAAAAAAATATATTTTTTATAACAGAGTGGACAATTCGAAACATAGAAAATCTAGGGACATGGATAAATAATAGTGTTTTGGGGGGAATTTTTTTTTTTCATTTGCTTAATAATCTGCAGAAATGGTGTCAGAAGCATCATTTGTGCACTGCAGTGTCATTTATTTTGTTGTTACATTTCAGTTTAATTTTAAATCACATTCAAAATTCTAGTAATTTGAAGCTGGGACGCGTCATTTTCTCCTTCTTCTGACAAAGATAACACAGGCCAACAAAAAAAACCTTTTTGAAAACTTTTTTAATTTTAATAGCTGATCTTAATAGATTTTTATGTGCTGAATCCAAATCTGCTTGTAGTTTTTATGTATCACCCTTAGTTTCCAAGCAAAATGTATTTTATTATATAGTCTAATACCCATTTACAGTATATAGGGAAATCAATGAAACACTGTAGAATCGTAAAAATGGTTTGTATTTACAGTAAAATACTTGGAATAGTAATTTTATGTGATGATACAAGGTTCACTTGTCAACTGGAATTGCTTTATATTTTCTTTCCCTTTTTTCCTTGAAGCTTCTTGTGTAGCTTTTCCTGCGATGAATAGCTTGCTGAACTTCCCGGTGAAGTGACCAACAGTAATCCCCCATCATGTTGTAGCATGTGTTTCAGCAGTGCTGCCAACATCATCTTTGTTCATTAGACCTATTTTTTCATGTTATCTTAACTATGAAAAAGCTGTTAAATTCTAAAAATGTTTCTTTATTTCATGAATGTAACTATAAAATGTGAATAAATGGTGGGTGATACAACTTTTTAAGCATCATATTTGGATTCAGCAACCTAAACAACATAAGAATAAGGTATTTTCATTAAAAAAGTTTTTTCATCGTTGGCCTGTGTAATTTTTGTTGTGTCCTTTCTAAATGGATTATACCTAATCAATTGATACTTGATGCCACACAACTAAATGAAGAACCAATAAAAAATACACTTAATGGGTGGGAGTTATTAAAATTTATTTTAAAAAATTCTAAAGTCTCGGACATGATTTGTACCATTTTCGTTGGTACAAAGCTTTGCCCCCGCGATTCTCTCACCGAAAAATTGTTTTTAATACAATGTGAATAACTAATCTGCTGTCAAAATGATAAGACCCGCAGAAGTACAGACGTAGCTTGTGTCCCCTTAATCCTTCCGTAGGTAAAATTATTTTAAATCTTAATTTGTTCTGTAAGATTCGTCACAGCAGTTCTGCGGTCAAAACGTAATGAGAACTTCAAGCAAACACCCCCCCCCCCGCCATTTATTGATGAGTAACGATTTATTGTTTTAAAGAAAATTTGAAAAGCTAATTTGTTCTGGAAGTTTCGTAGCTGACGTTCTGTGGCCATAATGTGAAAGCCCGTAGAACTTTAAACGAAGCCTGCGCGTTTTTTTTTTTTTTTTTTTTTTTGCTTTCGAACTATAACTTTTTTTTTTTCAATTTGAACAGAAGTGTTCTGCAGCCGCGATGTCTGTTCTGCGACGTACGTCGCCGATTTAGCAGTATTCTGCTTTCGGGGTCACACATGCCAGAAGAACCCGTTTATAGGACAGGTAACCATTTCCAGCCTACAATAACGCATTCATACGAAGAAAGGACAAGGATAAGAGAGAGAATGCTGCCGTGGGCAGGTAAACGGCAGTATCTGCTAAAAGGAGTTTTCGAGATATTTGAAGAAACGCGTTTTTGATTTCCCACAAAGATCAATAAAACATTGAACTTCGAACATAGGCGATACTATATGTTTATACCGATATATTTTTTGGGTAATCGATTGAATTTTGATTTTGCAAGCGCAAAGAGAGGTAAAGCAGATACTGCCCTTTACCTGCCCTTTTCACTCTAATTGTCATGCGGAATTGACTGGCAGTCGGCAGTAACTGCAGAGTATGCTACTAAATGTCCAGTATTTACATATTCGACAACATGCGAAGTAGATATGTTATTACGAAATATATTATTGCATTGTGAATGATATGTTTTACTTAAAAATATACATAAATACCGTGTTCCTTGATATAGATTTAATATAAACGAACGCGAAATATAATTAAAAAGTATAATGAAACTGTATTGTATTATGCAAAATATGAAGCAAAACTCGATGATTCTTCAGCCATTTTTACTTTCTTTTACTTAGTGACGGAAGTATTGTGATCTCGAAGAAAATTTCACTCAAATTTCGGTCTATATTTTAATTTTGCTCGCCCCCGAATGAATGTTGAGTAGTTTTTTCGACCTATCAGCACGTGCATATGTACCTACTAACATATAAACAGCCGAAATATCCTTTTCGACCATGCCCCAGTTAATTACGATGAGTTTTCTCGTAACGTCTGTATGTACGTATGTATGTACGTACGTATGTTTCTATGTATGTGCGTATGTATGTATGTCGCATAACTCAAAAACTATATGCCGTAGAAGCTTCTAGTTTGGTATGTAGGCTCTGAGGGTGGTCTAGTTGTGCACCTCCCCTTGTGGTTGCATTCGAATGTTCCCAAGGGGGTCTTTTACCCCTTTGTGGGCTAAATCAATGTTAATTTCAATGCAAATTGAGTAATATGATTTGGTACAACCACTTGGTCATATATCGCCAAACTTTTGGTAGCCAAGTGTTTGCCGCCAAGTTGGCGACAAATTTAGTGAAAAAATGATTTTTTTAAAAAATTTGGATTCAATTTGGCGCTATTGGGCATATTTTGTGAAGAAATCACTTAATAATGTTAAAATTGGCGATATTTAGAAAATAAATCATTGAAAACATTATTTTGCATTGATTCGGGACAAACTGGGGGTGTAAATGTTTGAATTGTTATCTTGCTCACTCTAATGTACTATTTTAACACTTGAGTTATTTATTATGGAACTTAAACGTTAAAGGAAGTAGTGTGGCGTTCACATCAGATGTTTTAAAATTACTACAAATCAGTTAATGCTTTGTAATTTGCATCAAAACAAGAAATCACTTTGAGGAAAAGAGCGCTTGAAATGCTTGTTGTGCTGACGATTTTTTTTATAGCACTATTAAAACAGCTAGGGATTAAACTACAAAAACTATCGTCTGTTAGTATGAAAGCAACTGTAATTAAAAGAAAACAAAACAATGTAAATAAAATCATTTCATTGCTGCATTTTTGTTTGTCGTCTGCCAAGTTTGGCTTGTGTATCTTTGAAATCGTGAAAAATATTGTCTGCTAGTGGAGAGAAACTTTATTTGAAAGAAAAAAACCTGGTATGGACTCCACACTACTTCCTTTTACGTGTAAATTTCTTAGTAGAGGCCTTAAGTGTTTAAATAGTGCTTGGAATAAGCAAGATAACAATTCAAACATTTACGCCCCTAATGTACCACGAATAATGCAAAAAATGATTTACAACGATTCATTTTCAAAATATGGCCGATTTTAGCATCATTCAGTGGATTTTTCGCAAAATACCGCCAAAAGCGCTAAATCGAGCCCAAACTCATAAAATAATTTTTTTCCCCAAATTTGTCGCCAATTTGGCGATATGTTACCAAGTTGGCGACAAGCACTTGGCGACCAAAAGCTTGGCGATATATCGCCAAGTGGAAATGCCAATTTGTCTCACTCAAGTCTGCATTGATATTAACACTGATTCACCCCAAAAATGAATAAAACACCCCCTTGGGAACATTCAAGTGCAACCAATGACCTCCCGTGACCTCCCATTAGGACACCCCTACTTTCGCTCAGTTTAGGTACAAAGGAAAACGGTTTTTGCGGCTTGATGCAAGTTTTGCACAGCGATTCATATTATGTTCATCCTACAGACATGCAGATACTGCCGTTTACCTGCCCATCGTAACGAAAAATGCAGTTACTGCTAATTACCAATGGTTAAAAAAGTTTTTTTTCATCGAAAACCAAAAAAAGATGCTTGTACCATAAAACTAATGTAACATAGATTTCAAAATTGCAAAAAAATGAAAATCGAAAATTTTGCAGTTACTGCCCTTTACCTGCCCACGGCAGAATGTACATCCATGCCCAGGCCGGGAAGATAACCCGGGACCTCCCCATTACAGTCAGACTGATCTGACCACTAGAGTAGACAAGCTGGCCGGCATTACCCAAGCAGCATAATCTTATCGGATGATGATCGGAAATTCATCGAAACCCGATGAAATTCTCATCGGCCGATGATCGGATTCAATGAGTTCTCCTCGGGAATTGCTCCAACATGTCTCATCGGCCAAACAGAATCCGAGCAGCAAAATCCGAGGAGTTTAGCTCGAAATACGATGAGATTTGGAGCAATTTACGAGCAGTGCAGTCCCGTGCCGATGAATTTAGGATCAATTTTGGATGGTCGGTTTATTTTCATCGGGAAAGTTGATTGGAAGGATATCGCTTTCCGATGAAAAGTAGCTCATCGAAAACCGTGCGCGGATACTGATCGGAACGATGTCAGCATGCGTTACGGGATAAGTTTACGAGGAGTTCGATGATCGGCCGAGCAAAATCCGATGAGTTGATGCTACTTGGGTAGTGACTATTTAAAATGGAAATGAAAAGAGAGAACAGCTTTTAATAAAGAAAATTGATTTCCCTTAATCGACGACAGACCATTCAAGGGAAAACGAATTGAATAAACGTCCATGTGTTAGTAAAGTAAAAAAAAAAAACGAAATAGCGTTATTAGACACAAAACTATATGCAATTGCTTCGGGATGAGAGGAAATCTCTTTCTCAACTCAAAACAAGTGTGCTTATATATAAAAAAATATCCGACAAAAATCTTCTGCACGACGTCTTTTCATTCTCAAGCTAGCTTCTTTCGCATTGAAAAGGGGTTTCTTTGTAACCTCGAAACATATGTATGCAATTTCAATGCCAATTTATGTCTAACTACTTTGTTTCAGATTCTTTTTATTATTCAAAGGAATCTTTTGTAGAGTTGGTTAGTATCTCCTCTCAGAGAGCGAATTATTTTCCTTAAGAATATATTCAGTCGGAAAATTAATCTTATTGAATATCCGAGCCTTTACGAAATAGTTTTATCGAATCTTAGTTTCACTTACGTATAAGTATATCCGCTTGTACCTTTACTTTAGCAATGGGAGAATCAGAGCGTTGGATATCAAATTATGAAGAACTATTAAGCAGTAAAGGGATCGTAAAGAAACAAAATAAAGCATTTTACAACATTTTTATGTGCTGGTTTTCTATCTCTTATTTATGCTTACAGTTGTAAAAACGCTTACATCTTTCTAATATACGTTACTAATACGCACAAAATGTAAAATTCAATGAAAAAAAAACATTAAGTTCTAATAAATTTATAAGTAGAAGTTGAAAATTACAGATTTAAGTGTTGATCATAGAGGATACAATGAATCGTGTGCATAGGCATTAAAGCTTGAGACTAAAAAAATTGGCTGTGGCTAGTAGCCAGTAAACATGAAAGAGTTAGTGGCCATTTTGACATTGTTGGTGGCAACTTTGTTTCAAATCTGTAATACCGCTTTACTTCATGCTGCATATAGTAATATTGCATTTCGTACTTGCATATGTCTTAACTAAATTACTATACATATAAGAACAAGTTTTAAAAAAACTTTCAAACTTTTTGAATAATAAAAGTATTCCTCTTGAAATCCAAATAATGACAATATGCAAATAAAACAAAAACTAAACGCATACTTTAAGGTAATTATACATTGTTTTAATTTGCAGATTTTTCACAGATTTGGTCATCTTTGATCATTTTTCCAATTAAGTTTCATTGCATTTTCTAGACTGAAAGTGTGTATTTTTAAAGCTGATGGGTTGATTTTCTCTCCAAGTTAACATTATCCACTAGCAACGATGCTGATGGCTATTTTTTTTCATAATCGCCTCAATGTATCGGTATTTTGTATTTCTGTTCAGAAAAAAGTAGGTCGCCAGTTTGGCGACCGACATCATATTTAGTAGTGGCCAAAAAAGATTCCCGATGCCAACAGCTTGTTCGCTTGCAACTTCCTTGTGGAATGTAACTTTTAACCCCCCACCTATACCTATTTTGTGAAAATCAGAAGAGATCAAACGCATGCGCAAATGCGAGGAAGGTAGCGCGATAAATATGTAACTGTAAGGACTAGTTTCTAGATAAAAACAAAAGAACATTTGCTTTCCAAGTGTTCTTTTAAAATGAAAAAAAAAAGAAAAAAAAAACAGAGTGCTCGACAAAAGAGCAGAGAGCTCATCAGAGCCCCAACCCGGTTAAACCACGAGTTGTGGTACATACTCGTGGTGGTATTCAGTGAGTAGCACTGAATACCACTGCCGGTTATCTCCAATAACCGGCTTGGAGATTGAAGTAAACTCCAGCTGTTAAAATGACTGAAAATGCTCTATAATTCTGAGAGTAGGGTATAGTTTTTATACTGGAATAAAACAATAGTTCAATTCTTAATGTGAGAAAGAGGGTTACTGCATAAAGGGTAATAAAGTGTTCATTGATTTTTTGCGAAAGATTTTTCTTAGATATATTTTCAATAAATTATGTAAAAGATATGCTTAATCATGAAGCAAGTAATATCCACTGAATATAGGCTTAGTAGCTCCAGATCCTATGAATTAACAGTAAAACCAATGATGGAGCTCACTGTATAGCATGAATTTCCTACACTGCAAAAAAATCTGTTGTTTTTGCAGTATAATACTGGCAGCAAAGGTTCCAGTTTAAAACTAAAAGCACAGCAATGAACTGTAAAACTAGCTATCTTACAGTTTGTTACTGTAAAACTAGCAATTTTACAGTTTATTACTGTAAAATAAGCAATTTTAGCATAAAATTAACTTATTGTTTTTTGCTTGCTTGTAATTATGTAAGTTTGAAACGTCTTTTTTGAAATTCTTTTACAGGTAACTGTAATATATGTGTCGTTCGTTGTGTTAGAAGTGCAACTCTCGTTTTTAAAAACATGATTTTTGTTTGAATTTATAGATATTTTTCTTTTACTTTATTACTTTTACTATATGAATGTGATATTTTTGATTTTACAATTCGAGTAAAACACATGTTACGGGTTCAAATCCCGCCTGTGCCTTGTGTGTTATTTTCTCTCTTTGTGTTGTTTTCTGTACTGCAAAAAAAAAAAAAAAAAAAAGCTGTTCAACAGAGGTTCCAGTTTAAAACTATAAAAGCCCAGTAATAAACAGTAAAACTAGCTATTTTACAGTTTGTTACAGTAAAACCAGCAATTTTACAGTTTATTACCATACAATTAGCTGTATTATACTGTAAAGAAACATCTATTTTTTTACAGTGTACTAAATTGCAGGGAATGTCTCGAAATTTATCGATAAAAATAGCTACATAAAAGTCAAATTAAAATAAGCGTCAAATTTTTATTATAGAAAAATGTTTTGAAACGGACAACCCACTCCATGCATTTAACCCAGAAGGCCTTCTTCCATTTAATGAGTAGATATCCCTAAATAATTAAAGAGACCATGCCAGAAAACTTTAGCATTTAAATCATAATTAATACATTACATGCATTTCATTTTTAGAAACAGACATAATTGTTACCATTCCTCATACAACCTTTAATATATATCCATCTCCTTTTGATGCATTCGCAAAGTATTCAAAAGTTCCTCGAAGCACGAAATAAATTTGAAAGCAAATATTTCTGATGACAAGCAAATGATTAAGAATTAATTGAATTCTTCGAATCTTTTCGGGAGAGCGTATTATCAAAGTTAATACAAACGCATTTTCTCCCTTGGAACAGAGACATTCCATCGAATCAGGCAGAAAATGCATTTGTGAAAGAATTGATTATTACGTCCGGGTATAATTTTCTAAAATTAGAGACACTCTCTCGCTTTAAAAACTAGTTATGCTTTCTTCACGTCGGGGAACACACTGAAGTAGAATTTCCTGTCTGACTTGTGAGATGAAATTTTAGCTTTATTCGGAGATGAGAAATTTGTTTAGGAATTTTCAATTACTCCGTTTGAGTTTATGACTTTTGGAATAGTAATATTAGAGCGTAAGATCAGAAAATAGTTCTATAAACTACTAAGTAGTAGAAAAACTATAGTTTCAATAGTTATAAAAAAACTCGGTTACTTTAACCCATTTATGCCCAAGTTTTTTTTTTTTTAATTTTTTTCAATTTTTATCTGCTTAAAACTCTTACTTGGAATGTTTTAAATACATTTTAGGCGTCAAATAGATCACCGCTGCCACATTTATTAAGTTATTCAGTGTTCTGTTTATGGGACACTGAGCATGTACATGAGAAAATGAGCATGATTATACAAAGATGATATATATACTCATTTTTGCAAATTAACGTTACGAAAGACTTCTGTGATCTATTTTAAGCAAATCATTTTAAAATATTTTAATTTTATGGAAAATAAGTTCGCAAAAAACACCATCTTTCTGCGACTACCCATGCTGTATCTCTGTTTGATTAATTTACCTAAAAATAACTGTCGATAAATGAACTCTAATGTCCAGCTAGCTACTTCATATGGTTTTCTCAAGAAGAAGGAATATTCTACTTGTAAAAAACAGCTTTAGTAAAAGGATATACGTACTACACGTCTTTTTCTGCAGCAACTAACAAGCGTCCCGTTTTCACGCTACTAGGCATAAATGGGTTAAAATAGGCGTATCAAGTTTATAAATTTTGCGTCGTCTCCATGGAAACCGTACGAAAGAAAACAACTCCACTCTTTTTTTTTTTTCGTGCATTGCTGTTGAGGCATTTCATTTATTTTATGTTGATTGAATTATACTTACGCTTTTATTAATGTCCTCATGTCTCAGTTATTTCTTAACGTTTTCTAACAAATCTAGTCATACATAAATAATGCAAAAATTTCTGAAAAAATGTTGAGCTTTATCAACGTTGATTTTTCATATGAATAATAGTTTAGGCACAAAGCAATTTTAAGTGTTTGCAATTAACCATTGTTGCTAAAGCTAAGTGGGGAAAAGTCCATAGCCCCGTAACTATGAAAACCATCATGTGAAAAGTGCGGAGAGTAGGAGAAGTTAATTTTACTTTGAGCCGCTAGCTCTCGTTACTCGGGGTTCAGATAACTAAGTTGCCCAAAATAAGTTGTTGCAGTCAATGGTTAACTGTTTTATACAATAGTATATTCAACCTAAAGTAGTAATCTATTTCATTTCATATTCAAGTTTCGTTGCTCAATTTTAAGCATAAATCGCACAGCATCTCATTATTATAATCTATAAGTGTGTGTGTGTGTGTGTGTGTGTGTGTGTGTGTGTGTGTGTGTGTGTGTGTGTGTGTGGTGTGTGTGAGCAGGGGTTATTTTTGACGATGTTCGCTTTCTAAAAATTATTTAATAATTAATGTAATTTTTGGCAAATATTAGCCTTTTTTACCTCACACACTGGACTAATTGAGTCACAGAGATATTTTTACATCAAAGCGTAGGAAAACTTATATACACCATGATAAGGGAAAACTTTATTTGTTTTTCTCAACCCAGGTTGGGCATTTCTACGGTAACTTACGGTACATTTCGACCAACTCTTAGGCATTTAGCACCTCAGTACAGACAAATATTGTTATACAAACCTTGTATAAAAGCATTCTATGAAAATGACAGTCAAAAGCAAAATTAAAATGCAAACATATTCGATGCATTAAAATTTTACAAAACTTAGCAGTCAAAAATAAAGCAGTAACTTACGTTACACAAAAAGGGAATGGCATTATATGAACATTGGTTCTAAGGCAAACTTCTGCTCTATTATAGCTGTTTTCTTGTTTAAAGTATAATTTATCAGTTTCTTCTAATTCTTAAGAATTTATTTTCATAAATTTAAAAATTTATTTAAAAAATTGAGAATTATGGGAATTTTTAACTGGGTAACTTACGTTACAGTAACTTATATTACGAAATTTACTTACAATCATATCTTTATTACAAAAATTAATGAATGAAAATTACAGCTTAGTTTACATCAAAATATTGAAAATTAATAATTATGAATGAAATTTATAAAAATTTAATTCCAAATTCAATGACAAATTAAAAAATATTACATAATATTAGATTTTTAAATACATACTGGACGCTGTTATTAACAAGTTCAGTTAGTTTAATTTTTCGAATCACGTTTTCTTTCTTATAATAAATTTCATCTGTTGTTTCTGGGCATTTATAATAGGTTCCAACAGTAGCCATTACTTTTACTTTGAACTCGTTTTCTTCAATAATCTTCACAACTCAAGGATACAATGTATTTTTGTACTTTATCACATACTTTTCACCGGCTTTTTTCTCTGTTTTTTCTTCTTGTTCCTTGAAATACTTAACTAAACGAAACCCCACAGTCTGTCCATTTCTAGTTCTTAAATGGTGGTTGTCAATGTGCGAATCTTCAGAAATTAGTTTTGATATATTCTGCTTTTCTAACATATTTCAATACCATCAAGAGTGACTTTTATTTGGAAATCTGTAATATCCACATGACTTTTCTCATACCCTTTTACATCTTTTTTGCAGAGTTCAGTGGCATTTTAATGCAGAATAAAATATATTTAACCTGTAAGAGATAAAATATTTTTGTATTTGTTTTTTTCAAAACATATTTTAAAACTTCTTGAAGTCATTTTTGAATAATTTATAGTAAATTACCTCCTAAATATTCTGAATGCAGTGCCAAAAAGAGCTTAAAAGCCAAAAAGAAACATGTAATTTATAATAGAGGTGTATTGTAATCCTATTGACGAATAGACATTTAAAAAAATATGATTAATTTAAATCAAGTAAATACAGTACAGTTAAAGGAATTCCTGAATAAATTACTCCTACTAACCACATAGGTTTTTTTCACCATTTGCTTTCTTTCTAAATACACGCATTTAAGTTCTACTTAGGTAACTTACGTCATTTGCATATGTCGGTAACTTAAGTTACACGTTTTAATTGATTTGATTTAGCCTCTTTTTTTGTTTTTGCTATGTTTTATTTTATTTCATTGTAAATTATATAATTGTTAGGAAAAAATAAGCAAAATGTTAATGCTTGGTTAGTCGATTCTTAGTTGAATCCTTTAACAATTTGTTTGTAATCTTTATTTTTAAGGAGGGATCCTACTTTAAAAGGCTCAAATCCATTTTTTGGTAGGATTTTTTTTAAGATTAAAAAAGCAGAAAATCTAACGAACTTTCTATATCATTTTATTACATGTCTGAACATTGGTTAAAACATTTTTTTGCAAGCAGTTGAAAAGATTTTTTTACTCTTTTTTTCAAAACTGAGAAAACATTTAAATTTCATAATTAAAAAAAAATCACTCCTTCGAACATTTATTTGTAAACTACAGCTGTTTATTTAATGGCTGACCACTTTCCACATTGATCATTTTACCCCACCAGACCTTATATTTGTAAAGAAAATTGATCATCAATAATTGTATAAATTTTCCAATACTGTTAAATGATCTCAAAAATAACAAAAAAAACAATCCATTGGCAATAAACGCTGCTATAAAAGTAGCTAGATTATGAGAAAATAGCACCACTAAAATTCTTTGTTGAAGAAAAATATTTAAACAAATGCTGCTAAAATTTCTATTCATCGCTGGAAATGGTAAAAACACACTGAAATGGAAAAAAAACTCAATTTTGTTCATATGGCATGCTTTTCATTGGGGATGTCTTTTCTACGGGACGTTTTTTTAGGGGACGTTTTTTCCTAGGGGACGTTTTTTCCTGTCACCTAAATGGTTATGCTGACTGAGAGAAGACAAATATTGAATAATTAATTACAATAATACATATGCTTATGAAAGTCTTTAATTCAAGGTATAGAATTTTAAGTTACGTTAAAGATATATTTTAAGTTTGAAACCCAAAGTGCACCGCCTAATTTATTCCAATACTTTAGAAACATGTCATTAGTATAAAGATGTTACTCTTTTTTTTTGTCAAGCCTTGGAAATCTAAGAAACATTTCAAAAAGATCATTAATTGTATATGTTGAAACAAAATGTAAAGAAACCAGCTCCACGTAAACATGATAATAACCTATGTCTCTAACAGGGCAAACTTTAATTATCCAATGCGGAATTTTCGTTCACAAATATGAATTTCAATCCGCTTCAATTGAAGTTCATTAAAAGCCTTTTCATTTCAAAAAGTGCAGCAATAGTGCTTATGATCTGAAGTAACAGAAAGAATATGCAGCCTAATTAGGAACATTTTAAATTGAAATAAACCAATTAAAGAACAAAACGTTGAAGTGAAGCGAAGTGGGAAAGAGAATAACAAAAAACTGGAGTTCTGATTTTGCTTCCAAAGAGAACCTTAATTAGCAAATTCTTTACAGGAATGTAACTTATTCAAGGAAGTTTTCTTTTCTTTTTTATCTCTTTGGCTTTGCGAAACTTGAATCGCTTGTTCAATATTCATGTTAAATAGGAAGCTGTTCTTGTTTTATATTTATGATTATTAATTTGCATGGAATGTATGTAAATTGCTGTTTTTCGTGTTATTAACATTGATTTAATCCTCGAACAACATTTCATTTACTGTCATACTTTTACATGATACGTTTACATTTTATACAAATTTTATTTTCCTTAACATGTAATGATTTCTTTTCAAGTTATTCAGAGAAACGATTATTTCGCATAAGCAATTAAGGTGCTCTTAAAATATTACTTATGCCGTTTTATTGTTCGTGCTATTAAATTTAATTTACTAAAATACTGCTGGTGTACAAAAAGAACGTTTGCAAATACATTCGTTTTACATCAAATACAGAAATGAATTGTCTATATATAGCTTATTGATATTACAAAGCTGTTTTTAAATTTTGTTCTTTCTTTTTTATCAATGCGCAAAAACAATTTTTTTGAAATAACAATTGTAGAAACCTGGAGGTTCGCACTTTTTAATTCGCTTTTATTAGTTTCACTTGTAGATTTGTATGTTACTCTGAGTTAAAGATAAAATTCACGTTCTTTGCAAATGTAAAAGTAATATGTTTACACTATTATTAATTCTAAAGGCTAAGCTATATTATGCAAACTATATTAGTTATATTACATGTTGATGTATTTATTATAAGAGCATCTAAAAGCGTATTTTTTAGTTCTTTAAAGCTAATTTAGAGATTATTTCCTCTACGTTTTCACTTATTAATCCTGTAACAGGGTTTTCTGTTGATGCGTGAAAAACTGCATTACTCAAGTAACAAAAATACCACGTACAGATTCAGTGCTAAGAAATTTTACCAGAAATAAACTCGAAGAATCCTAAAGGGAAGCAGATTAAATTAACTCTGAAGGTGCTACAAAGTTTCTTCCTCTCCTTCGCCCTTTTTTTCCTTCGCTTTTTTTAGTACAAAATGTAAACTTTTTTTATTAATGCATAGTCTAAAAAGTGTTATTTTTAATAATTCTCCGTCATTAACTATGGCATAAGAGTGACATTAACATAAACTATTCAAATGTTTCAAACGGAATTGTTAAGATATTTGAACGCGCAATACTTCAGCACCTATGAATTAAACTTTTTTTTTTTTTTTTTCAAATTTGCAGGAAATTTAAAAGTTACAACAATGCTTCTAAATGGTATATTTAAAAATATTCAAATTTTATTGCCCTGTCGAGCTATAGAACTTGCAAGCAGTAAAAGCATACATATACACACAATGCAAAATTAAATACCAACGTTTTGCTTTCAATTTAAAATTATATTCATTAATTGATTTCGACGAATATTTGTACATTTTATCCCATCCTGCTTGTAAGAAAATTGTATCTAGTCTACATCGTATCTAGTTTAGTAGAGATGCAAATCGAATCAAAGGAATCTAAAATAAAGGTAAAATGTTTTTTCCCCTTAAATGTATATGAAATAGCATCTCGAAAACATATAGCGTAGAATGAGAATAAATGTTTTGTGTACGCAAATTATGGAACTGCTACTAATGAGAACCAAGACGTCAGACAGGTATGATTTCTTTTCATTGCAACAAGTGAAACTTTTGAAATTCCAATATAATATACGTACCATTCACTAAATATTCTATAACTAACAAGTTGATCCTGAAATTATTGGAAATAAGGTCGATGCGTGAAATAAGGTAAAGGAATGTGGGGCAAAACGAAATAGTTAAGTTGACTGACCTGTTCCAAAATGAGCAAATTTTAAATTTTTTCTAAAAATTATTGTACATAAAAAATAATATATCTTGTAATACAACTATCGTTAAAACGTTATTTTTAATTTTTGGCAGTTTTTTTTTTTTTTTTTTTACACTTTCAAAAAAAGGTGGAAATTTTTCACCTCAAAAAACCATGGTGAAAAGTGAAAAATAAAATATTTTTATAATGAAATATTTTCTCTTTGATGTTACAGTAATTTTCATCAAATTAATGCGTATTTAAACGAAGAAATAAATTAATAATAAAAAAATAAATCAATAACTAACTAAACAAATAAATGAACTAATTAATATATGAAAAGAAGAAATGATTAAATGAAATATGGAATAAATAATAAAATAAGTGAATGAATGAATAAATAAGCGAATTAATAAGTAAAATAATGTAAATAAATTAATGAATGAATAAATACCAATGTGACTTAGGTAACGAAACGTGATTAAGTAAACGAAGAGAACAATTTCACTTTGCCCCATCCACTTTGTCACGCGTGCACTTGATGAATCACATTGAACATTTGAAATCAAAGCATGGCTAATATAAACCAAATAAGGGCTGCACTGGACATCAGTAGATCTCAAGTTAAAATAATAATTACGTAAATTTTATCATTTTATAATAAGAAGATATATTTTTGAAAAGCCATGAAAAAAAAAAAAAAAACAATAAAGGTATCAAATTTTTAAAATAAAGTGTATAATGTTTGTCGTTGATCTTTGGAGCTATTTATTTTTTGACAGGAATCAAGTATATGGCAAGGAAGTTAGTTAAAATATTGCTAGATAGATGGCGCTGCAAACTGTGAAAATATTTTACCTTTTCACTTTGCCCCCCTATTTCACTTTTACTCATATTCCTCTAGATCAAAAAGACTGCATCTAATATTTAATGAATGTTAACAAAATTCACTAGACTGTGACTTTAGAGCCATCTGAAAGCCTACCTGATGATAAAGCGTTATCATATGTTGTTTATTTTCAACTGAATTTCGGGCTCAGTACCTGCAAAAGTCCCCTACCTTGAACTGAGAGAAAAGAGGAAATTTCGGGATGTGAAATATCTCTCACTTCTTCATTAAAATATCGAATTTAGTTCCATTAATAGTTCTGCAAAAAACTGTAAATGAAAAACAGAACGAAAAGGAAATACTTTGTAAAAAATTGCATATGTCTTTAAAATATAAATTAAAATATTATCTTTAATGGCCGTAATTTATTATGTAACGCCGTGTGTTTAAATATATCGTTTTATATTTGCTAAGTGTTAAACGAAAAATTTCCAGACTATAACAATAAGTCTTTTTCTCAATAAACGTCTTTAAAATAAACAAAAATGAGCATTCTTTTTGCAAGTATTGTATCTCATTAAAATTTAAAGTTGCAATGAGCGATTAATTTTATTGCATTTTCCTCGTCGAAAATAAAAATAAGTTCCTGTGGAATTAGCAAAATTTTTGTTCGTGCTTTGTTTTTTATTTCAATTATTCAAAACCTTTAGAATGTTTATTTTTTCGCTATTCTCAACTTCATATTAATGAAGCTTTCCGGCATTACTTCCGCCAAAAATTACTTGCCCGTCACATGGCTTTAAAATTTATCTGCAGCATAAGACGAAAAAAAAAATAACCATAATAATAATAATAAAGATATAGAAAGAAAGAAAGCAGAAAACAGAATTACGAGCGGCGTTATAAATCACATTTTATGCCTCGAAATAAATTGCGCAGCAAAAATTTTCTAAATCATTGCTTTTATTCTGGCGAAACTGAAACATAAAAACGGTTTTTCGTCTCTTGTTTAAACTGTAAGCGACGGAAAAATAACCGTTGCCATTTTGAGAAAGGAAAAAAATCATCCAACGGCAGACGATAAAAATCTTTTATCAAGAGAAAAACATGGAAAAGTATAACATAATTACGTTTGGTTATTTCTTAACGTAATTATACACCCCTTTCCATCTCTTAAAAATATGTGCCTGTAATCTGAGCTCCCCCCTCCGCGAAACTATCAAATTAGTTCATTATTGCGTAATCACATATTTAAGCGGCAGAGAACAATTAGCGCAATTAACGGAGGTTCCTCGTTAAAAAAGCGATCTCACATTATGGCGACTGCTTTTTAGAAGAACAAATGTGGTGGCAACAGTAAAAGTGTTTTATACTCGGGGAAAGCGAATTTCAATTTAAGGGACAAGCTCTCAGAAAAGGCATTTTATAATGAAGAGTTTTTTTTCCCCCTTTCCCGTTCTTTTCATAAAGGGGTCTTTATTTTTGAGAAATAAAGCGAAATAAGTGCTTTGTTTTGTCCGGTTTTATGGGTTAATATTCTTTCAGTGAGTTCCACGATATTAGATTTTCGAGAAATATGAACTGGAAATAAATGTCAGATGTTTGTGCATTTTTATTTCAAACCATGTGAGATATGCGGCGTAAACATTCTTTAGTGCTGGTGAGCATGTACGAGAAATAAAGAACTTTGGAGGGGATATTAAATAAAATGGTTTAACGATTATCGTGATGATATTTAGCAGGCCGATGTTTCCTGTCTCTAAATAATAGCAAAAAAAAAAAAAGAGAGAATGATAATTTTATGTGATAAAATGTTTCTTTATGCTCTGAATAGTTTGGAACTTCTACAACTTTTTTTACTAAATATTTTTGCTTTCATAATGAACAGTCATAATTTCAGTGCAGCGTCTTATTTCCAAATTTACAATTCCCCCCCCCCCCCCCCCGATATTTTGTGTCTTGTAACATTTCACTACATAATTCACAATTTTCAAAATTGATAATTTTAAAATTTGAAAAGTAAAGCATCCGATGAGATTAACAGTAGATTAGTAGATTTTAAAATTGATGAGAGTATTTATTATGTAATACGTCAATGTGACACTTATCTCAAACGCTCGCTCTTAATAGGGGACTTACTTTGGCCGTAGGTTACATTTTATAACGAAAAGGCATTTTTGTGAAACCATAATTAGAGTCAATACCAGGTCCGCATTTAACACAGGTTGGTTAAGGGCTCAAACTTCCTGCGAAAATTTTCAAAACTATTCCAAATAATATTTTCATAATACTTTTTTTGCTGAAAAGATTAATATTAATACTTTGTATTTTACTTTTTTTTTTTTAATTTCATTGGAAAAATCAAGTTGTTATTACTGAAGTATTGTTTAAACCTTTTGCTTTAGTAAATGTATTTATTTTTACTATTGTGAACTACATTTCTTGAAAAATAGTAGACAGTTCTCCATCAAATTTTAAATACACGTTGCTGACAGAACGTCAAAATTCTTAAAATTTTCAAATGCCGAACAAACTTATACGAGTTGTACCGCACCAAGTGCTGTCGCCCGCTGGTTCTAATTTCCCATTAGTACCAGTTTTTTTGACTCTCTTTGCTCTATATGAGGATTTTCTCCTCCAACTCGGTTACTTTCGTATTAAGCACGAAACTGCAGTCCATGGATCGAAATAACCGAGTTGGCGGTGTACTGCATGTTCCTGCCTTAGCTCTTGCTTATGGCGGTTACTCACTACTTTACACATTCAATTCTAGTTCAGAAACCAGCAGTTGGATTAGATTACACCGTAATGGGGTTTTAGATCAGAATTCTGATGAAGAAAATAAGTCATTAAAACAACATTTTTTGACACATGGGGATTCAAACTAACGATCATTGCATTTATTAGCATGACGCTGGAACCAACTGAGTCAATGGGACTATTTCGGGATACAAAAAAATAAAATAGTGTGTGATAAAGCAAAAAATAATAAATCGTTCTTTACGACAAAACAACCAAAATCTGAATTGTTTGTTTATTTTTCGGCGAAAGCGGTGAAAAAATAGTTAAAAGAATGCATTGTGTGCGAAATTTGAAAAATTATTAAGGAAGTTATGGCCTCCTCCCTCCCCCCGAAAAAAAAGGAAAAAGAAACATATTCGAGGAATAACTTTAATGACAGTCCAGCAAAAGGGGAAACACACAGTCCAGTCACTATAATGTGACCACCTGTCAAAAGCCAGAATAACCACTTTTTGAAGAGCGGACTGTAGCGAGACGTGCAGGAAGAGACTCAGTTAGGGCCCTGAAGGTGTTTTATAGTAGTTTGAGCCATATCGACTCCAATGTTGTGGCTAGCTGCGCTAGATTACGCGGGTGAGGATCCATGGCGCGAATCATCCGATCGACATGGTCCCACATATTCTCGATTGGGACTGAGTCAGGAGAGTTTGCTGGCCAGATGAGAAGGGTAAACTCATTCTGGTGCTCTTTAACCCTCCGCGTACGGCTCCCGCGATTTCAGCGGGGTATCAGTTTCGTCCCAAAACCACGGGCCACGTGAAAATCGCGGGCAAAGAATTTTTTCTCCCTATTTCAATACGGATTGTGCTATTTTCCCGTGTAGGTTAAAAAAACATCATATTATGCTTATTTTCGCTGCTAGATGGCACTAGAGGATTCTGGATTTTTTTTCCCTCTTGCTTGTTTTTTTCCCGCGCATTATTGTGTGTGAGCTTTTTTTTTTTTTTTTGTCTTTCGCGCGAAAAGCATTTATGAAAGATATGGATTTGCCGCGTGTAAGCGGTGGAAATAACCAAAATTTCTATAATATTTTTTGAGACAAATTGTTTAAAAATTATATTCATCTATTCATCTGATAATAAGAATATCGCGTGAATTTTTTAACTTATAAACCATGCCCGCTGAAATAGCGGGCGCCGTATTATATATATTTTGAAAGCGGAAAAGATACTAAAATTCTTGGATTATTTTAAAACAGTTAATAAATATGTGAATTGTAACATATGTAGATAAAGAAAATCTAAAAAAATCGCCCCGTATTTCAGGACCGGAAAGTATAAAAACTGAGCCGTACGCGGAGGGTTAAGTTATGCGCGTACACAGGGAACTTGATGGCACTTCGCATTGTCCTGCCGATGGATGCCATCATCCCGAGGAAAAACAATGCGCATACAGGAGTAGACATGGTCCGTAAGGACAGATACGTACTTGAAATGATTCATCGTGCCTTCCACAATGATGAGTGAACCCAGAGCATGCCATTAAAACATTCCTCAGACCATAATGCTCCCGCTGCCAGCTTGGACCGTTCCGGAAATGCTGCAGGATGTTTGGTTTCAGAGGTTTCACACCTCATACGCCAACGTCCATCTTTAGATGGAGCATTAAACGTGATTCAACAGAAAATGTTACCTGTTGCCAATCAATTGACGTCCAGCTGCGGTACTGGTATGCAAATTCCAGGGTTCGTCGTCGATGGAGAGTAGTCAACATAAGTGCATGAACCAGGCTTCTGCTTCGGGAGCCCAGACGCAGCAACCTCCCCTAAACAGTAGTTTGGGAGACGATTTTGGTTGCCCCTTGGTTCATCTGGGGGGTCAGTTGCTCAACGGTAGCCCGTCTATTAACCCGAATGCATCTCCGCAGCCATCGTTCGCCTCTGACATCTATGGCTCCTGGTGCACTACATTTTCCATGTCGCTAATTTTGGACAGTTCTGTTTTACCATGCACGGTACCCTTTTACCACGACGGCAAGCGATCAATTCAAAAACTCAGCCATTTCGGAAATGCTTCCACCCTTCGCCCGAAAGCCATTGATCATGCCCCTTTATATGTCGTATTAATCACTTCGTTTCATTGTGCCAGCGATAGAAATGTTTTCCAAAGCTCTCATACACCCTTTATATACCCTCAACTACACTGTGCTACCAAGTGCCTTCTGTGATTGGTTATTTAATGTCGAAGTCGAAAGTACGTGGTGGTCACATTAATGTTACTGGACTGTGTAGTTCTTGGAAATTTAAATGCTTTTTTTTTTTTAGTCTTTACGGGTCAAGATTTCACTTTTGAATAACTTACAATATGAGATTACTTCAGCTAGTCGAATATGTAAAGGATCAACAAATGTAAAACTGCGTACAGAAATTTTGAATTAATGCATGATTTTAAAAATTACATCGAATTATTCCGATATTTTAATTCTATTAGCAGAAACACAATAAACCAGCAACTTAAATTCAAATTCCCACTAATGCTTACGAGGAAAAGTTGGCAGCTGGATTGGAAAAGAATATACAAAAATGACTAGAATAATTATTTACTTGATGTTACGGAAAAAAATAATACATAATAGATTAAGAGAAAAAGAAGATATTATTTACTTATCCACTTCGATTTATATCTGAATTATAAATATTTGGGTAATGAATTTTCATAACTTTGAAATAGCTTCAAAAAACGTTTGCGGTATTTGCTGTGACTAAATAGAAAAAAAAAAAACACGCATTAAAATCAGAAGTCAAATAAATTTTGAAAGCTTGGATTCATCAGACTAAAAATAAACTCATATTTTATGTCATAAGCATTTTTATGCAACCGCTTTATTTCCATTCCTTTGCATTTCCCTTCGCTGTTATTAGAAATAATTTTTAACGCGAAGAATCTCAGTCGAGCACTTTTTATTTAATTAAAGATGGCAACATTCGTAATTCAAAAGAAGATTCTTTCTCTTTTTATGTTTTTCGAACTGGCAGCTCTAATTAAAGTCGGGAGAAATTAAACATTTACTTTATAAAAGGCTTGGGTTTTTTTCTCTTCTGTTTCGAGTCTTTGCAAAACGTGCTTGTCCTATTTTTACTATAGCTTACATGATATTACCTCAGGGAATATCAGTAAAAAAAAATTGTCTATCTTGGGGTTATAGAATATTTCATCCTATTATTTAAAATGGGAAACATGTTTTTAAGTGACGATAGATATTTAATGAATGCTGTACGATAGAATTACTGGGCGAATGAAATATTCATTCTCAACTAGAGTTAAAAATTAAATTTTGTTTATTTCTAATATTTCTAATTTTAGCAGGTTTTATTCACTAGGGGTTTATCTAGAAATTAACACATTTGTTTTTAGGTGCGTGATATTTATCGTTGTTCAGAAGATGACATTCGTATTTGGCTTGAAGATATTGATTTAAAGTTGAGCGATAATTAAATTTATTTAGTTAAGCTAGTATTTGTTTTGTTCAGGTAACACAATTTATAATTTGTTTTTCTCGGTAACTGCAATATTACAGTGCAAAAAATAAACATGTTTTGCAGTATAATACTGGCAGCAATGATGTAAATATATTGCTGCTATTTTTACAGTTTATAACTCTGCATTTTAGTTTTAAACTGGAAACTCTGCTGCCAGTACTAACATACTGTGGCTGGGCAATATACCATCATATCTGTACCTCAGAACCAGACTAACGTAAGTCCATTTTCGTCATTTTTCAGTAGAGGGGAAAAATGATTGTCGAATACATGCAAAGGATAGGACTTGCGCTCTTTTCACGCTGCTAAATAATTATGAAGGAATTTGTTGTATAGAATACTGTTTTAATGAGTCGATGTGGAATAAGATTGTACATACAATGAAGCAAAAAAGTGAAAATGGCCATTTTTGGACTTACGTCGTTCTGGTTCTGAGGTACAGATATATCGATACATATTTACCACCGCGGTAACGATATCCAGATTTCGATCCGTTCGATATATCGCTTAAAACGGTATATAATCGAAATACCGGACTTATATATTACGAACTAGTATAGTTTGGGAAGAAACAATTCCTTTTTAACCTTCAAGCTTCACGCGTTTAGGCGCATAGCGGCCAGTTGCTTTTGCTACGGAGTCCAAATTGTCTCCAATTGCAGTCGAGTCCGCTTATTAGAATATTTGTTAAAAGAACATCCCGCTTAAAATTACATTTTCAATATACCAAACCGTTGTAATGTATTATTTTGATTCTGGATAAGGGAACATCACTCAGAGTAGAATATTTTTTCGTGACAACATTGCTATTCCATTAATCGGGCTCGACTGTCTATCAGATGTATGACGCCAATCGTTCGCCAAGTTCGAGGTTCTACATCAAGTAAATAGTATCTTTTTGATGTACCGAGTTATATCGAAGATGTGTGGAAATTGTGGTTTCTTTGAAAGCTAATTCTCTACATACAACTTTTGCCTTTCAACTATCTTACAACTAATTCTGTAATGTACAGCCAGATTCCAGATGTTCCCTTCGTTGTACAGCCGTTTCTTCATATTAGATTTTCCTGCATAAAATGCAGGAAAATCTATAAGTCCATCAGTATCATGTCCCCTTAGTCACAGAAATGGTTGATAACGAAGAATATGACCTTGTTTTACCCGTTGAGAAAAATCCATTAAAGGAATAACGCAACATTTTTTTCTTTTTGAAAGCTTTTTCTAGAAATGTTAAAAAATGTCACGTATCACCTTTATCCACTTGCCCCTTCAACTGTAAACAGTTCCGTTCTGATCGCCTCGTAATCTGAACTCAGAGTTCTCTCGTTCGCTACATACCATATTAATAAATTTAAAACTATATTTTTAAGCATATTTGATGTTATTAGTTTATTACGGGACATAAAGCTTCGTTTCATTATTTATTTAAATTTGAAGGATAACAGATCTTATTATTATTTTTTGAATGGTCACTATTCACAGCCTCTGTGATACCATTTAAAATTGTGGGAATGACCTGTTTTTTTTTTTTTTTTTTTTTTTGTATTAGTTTTACACCAGAAGTAAAAAAATGAAGGGGTAGAAGGACTAAATAAAAAACAAAGTGGAAAAATAAGGACCAACCCTAGTGCATGCACAGGTTTAATCGTCTTAGTCAATTGCGCTATGTGAATTCTCGTTTGTGGAGGCTGAGACAAGACTTAAAGAAAACTCAGGCGATCAAATTGGCAAATGGAGACAGCGAGGTATCTCAATGATAATTCTCGCAGAAGGTTAACTGCGACGATAAGAACAAAACGCCTCGTTTAATTTTTCCTTTCGGACTAAATTAATAAATATTTCATCCCTTCCCGTAACAGTCAATCAATTATTAACGGAAAAGCTTAAAAGCGCACAGGAAAACCTTAATTAACGAACATTCATTAGCGCTTCGCAGCCTGAGCTTAATAGATTGTAAAATGATGTTAATTTTATATGAAGTTAATTAGCATTTTAAGTAGCTTTTAAAATGCGGTGATTAGCAAAGGAACAGCTAATAGGATTAAATAATGGTGAGATTCACATTCAACTTCCAAATATCATGATTTGACATGAAGTTTTGGAACGACTGGTAATTACCGTTTTGTTTTATTTGGCTCCTTGCACGCTGAGGATTTGATATCGCAACAGCGAGGATTCATCAAATCGGCATTTTTAGTGCTGTTATCTTCCGTGGAATGCTTTTTAATTAATGCATCATGGAAGGTAATGCAGGTTTGATGCCGAATAACGGAATGGATAAAACTTCATATCCGAGAGCAATGAATAATGAAACAGCACTTCTGACTTTGGTAATGCCATCTTGTGAAAGCTGAAGAGGCCCTTTGGGAGAAAAGAGACAATAATCTTGTAATTTTAGGAGAAAATGTTAAGTTTCTGGAGAAGATCTGTTTGGTTTCAAAGTTTTACGAACAAAAAAGCTGATCTAGCTAAACTTCTTAAGAACCGGGAACTAAATGATTCTAAATATTATTGCCTATTTTGTTCACATGTTCAATTGATGTATAAACTAATATTCATGCTAACCAACTTGTCTTGTGGTCATAGCAGCCTGACCCTAATGGGGAGGTTCCGGGTTCAAATCCCAGTTCGAGCGTGGATGTACTCTCTCTCTCTCTCTCCTGTCCTTGTCCTTTCTTTGTGTGAATGTGTTATTATGCTGTGAATTGTTGGCCTACTCTATAAAAGGAACCTTATGGTATGTGTGTACTGGGGAAGTCGGACTTCACATCAAATTAGATAGATCGGTTAGAGAAGTGAAGCGGTGCACCCCAAATTTTTAGCCGAGCTAGCACAAAGCAACAGCAACAACAACAACTAGGACAGTGAAAACATCAAATATGCAAAAGTTTTCTGCACAAAATTTTATTGAAATATCTAAAATTTCTATCAAGTCCGTAAAGATCTTCTATAAATTATGAAAAATAGAGCTTTGCACATTCTCAAACAGTAATTCTTTTTCAGCCATTGTTTTAGAGAAATAAATAAAATAAAATTAAAAAAAATGTATGCACATATTTTTGTGTGAAGCAAAATCAAGTAATGAAACCAATATAAAACTTAATCTGCACGTTTTATAAGCAAGTTCATACCTAATTCAATTAAAATATTAAATACTGAAAATGAGCTTTTCATTCATCGTGGATGAAAGGAGAATGACGTCATCCTAACATAGTTTATAATAAGTAACAGTTTTGTAAAAAATATCGGGGAAAAAAGAATGAAAAAAGATAAGAATTGCGTAAATTTTAATTTTAGGACAAGTACTTGTATTGAAACCAGTGTTTTTTTTTTTTTTTTACTATACATATTTTGGCGCGGAACTTTTTGTGACAGCATAAGCATTCATAATATTCTTTAACTAAATGCATCAAAAATACAGGTGCTAATCTTTTAATCACTGTCATACGTCTTATCTTTTTAAGCGTGGCATTGAGGTGACCAGAAAAAATGGGAAAAATAGTGTGTTGAATTAAGTACAGCAAGTTGCCCTGAATGGAACTTAAACCGTTCCGAAAATAATTGAATTTCAGCTACATTTTTCTTTTTTAGCCTACTTTCCCGTTAAAAACAAAAGAAAGACGAAAAAAGTATTAAAAGTAGCTTAATGCATCTAAAAAATATCGCCAAGTCCAAAAAATATCGCCAAGTAAAAAAAATATCGCCAAGTCCAAAAAATATCGCCAAGTTAAAAAAATAAAAAGGTAAATTGAATATCGAAAAATTAAAAATTTGAAAGTAGGGTATTGAGATGGGGAATTTGTCGGTCGGTCGGTCGGTCGGTCGGTCTGTCGGTCTGTCTGTCCCCCGTAATAACTTTTGAATGAACATTCCGATTTGGACAAACTTTTTTTTGTTGGAAAGATCTCGGCGAGTGCAGCTCATTCCCATATTTGATTTTTCGATTTGAACAATTTTTGGTTCAACTTTGAACCGCTCAAACAACCGGTCCCGCGATGCTAACTTTTGAGTGAACAGTCTGATTTGAACAAACTTTTTTTTGTTCGAAAGATCTTTTCAAGGATACTTCATTCCCGTATCTACATTTTCGATTTGAACAATTTTTCGTTCAACATTGAACCGTTCAAACAAGCTGTCACCCCTAATAACTTTTGAATGAACAGTCCGATTTAAACAAATTTTTTTTTTGTTTGAAGCATCTCGGGAAGGATACTTTATTACCGTATTTAAATTTTCAATTTGAACATTTTTGGTTCAACATTGAACCATTCAAGTAACCTTTCCCCACCTAATAACTTTTGAGTGAACAGTCCGAATGGAATAAACTTTTTTTTGTTCGAAAGATCTCGACGAGTACAGCTCATTCCCATATTTGATTTTTCGATTTGAACAGTTTTTGATTCAACTTTGAACCGTTCAAACCACCTGTCCCGCGATGCTAACTTTTGAGTGAACAGTCCGATTTGAACAAACTTTTTTTTGTTCGAAGGATCTCAGCAAGGATACTTCATTACCCTATTTAAATTTCCCATTTGAGCATTTTTTCGTTCAACATTGAACCGTTCAAGCAACCTTTCCCCACCTAATAACTTTTGAGTGAACCGTCTGAATGGAATAAACTTTTTTTTTTTTTTGTTTGAAAGATCTCGGAGAGGCTTTCCCATACATTGCCATATTTCGCTTTTTGATTTGAAAAATTTTTCGTTCAATATTGAACCGTTCAGAAAAAAAATTAACATTAGCGTCTACGGGGAATTTAAGTTGAATGTTGATTCTGAACTTAAAGTCGGATTTCCTTCAAACTAACTTTGTAAGAAAATGGTTTTGATAAATAGTGTTTGTAAAGTACTTTTCTGAGTAATCTTCTGTGAGGACTTTGATTCCGACTCCGACTCCGCAAACGTGGCGGAAATGCAAGCTCAGAAAAAAAAAATGACTGACTGTGCAGACGATTTTTTGTTTATTTATTCATTTGTTTTATTTTATTTATTATTATTATTTTTTTTTTGGCAGACGATTTTTTTTGTAACAAAAATTTTTCATTCACGAGAACATTTTATTCTTTATTTATATTTAACAACTGGCAACCGATTAAAAGTGAAATTCGAGACATTTTATTAACGGACGAGTTTTTTTTTTCTTTTTTTTTCTTTCTTTGATAAAATACGTTTTGATGCTCTTTGTACTTTTATTCATTTATTTATTTATTTTATTATTATTATTATTATTATTTTTGAAAACAATGGAGGATTTTTTCTACGGAGGAATTGTAACAGTTGCACTCTTTAAAAGGTGCGACAAAGCTTTATTTATTCGTTAATTATTTTTTACGTGTCTATTTCATCTGATGAGAGGGCTATATTTTGCTTTTCGAAATCAGCTCTACGTGCTAAAAAGGTATGTTTGACATAATTTTCAGTTTCAGATAATCAAGAGAATAATGATAAGATGCGAGAATGCCGATGTCGATGTACGGGAAAGTAGGCTCGTTTAGTTCTTGACAGAACTTCTTGTTTACTTTTTGTATTTCTTGAATTTTTAAATACTCCTAGGTGTTCTACCTATATGAAAATTAGTGTTTCTATGCTTTTAACCAGCACAGAAATATTTCACCAATATACTTTAATTTTTGTTAAAGAATCCGTATTCATTTTATGTTTGTTTTGTTTAGGTATAATTGTGTGGGATATAATAAATAATTTTGATAAACTCAACTGTATTAACCGACACTTAATTCAATTTGCTGTTTCAATATACCTGTAACAGCTTATGGGATTCAATAACTTTTTGTAAAAGCGTAGCTTTTGTCGGCCCCTCCGTGACTGCCGTTTTTTTTTTTTTAACTTCTGATGGCCTTTTTCAGATAAAAACATATTTTTTCAAGCACGGAAAAATCAAAGAGGATGATGAGAAAACCCTCCCGTAAAATTAAACGGCTACTTTTTCAGCACAGGAAAAAAATAGTATCACCCCAAATAGTTAAACATCATAAGCAAAAAAGGAAAAAAATCCTGTAAAAACACCACTTGCAAGAGTACCGTAAATTGCCTTATCATCACTCCCGCTCTTACTTATCACGTGGAAGCTCTTAATGTGCAACGGAACGGTGTCACTACATATTTAGTATCCCCTAGCTCACGGGCTGGTCTACGCTTTTTTACTACCTGTTTAACGACACGAACTGAAGCTTTTTATTACTTCTTTAAAAATTCGCAACCCGTGCGGTGAAAATTAATGGTAATAAAAAAATCCTATAAAAATAATTTCTTTATCATGCTGTGTGTGTTACATTACAAAGCTGTTTTCTACTCATTAGTTCGATTTTTTTTTCTCTTTAATATCGTTCTCAGTGACAAGGTAATCATTGATAATTAAATGCTTAATTGAAATTTTGAGAGTTTTTTTTTTGCCATTATTTTTTAGATGATGGAGTTTAGTCCCTCGTGGGTACAGGTAACGCTTGAAAAAGTTATATAAGGGCTGAGATAGAGTAAAAAATAGTCAATGATTCCCTTTTTTTCTGTTATCGGCGTTGCCAAAAATGAGATTAAAAGTTTGTGCAGTTATTTTAAACACGTATTCCGTAGTTCTGTCCCAAAGTGGACACTCGCAATGGATCAAAGGTAAAAATTATGAGGGAAAATGTTTTTTTTTTTTTTAAGTAATTTGATGATTAAAAATTGGAAACTGAAGTTTTTTATATGAACTTCTTAAAATACACTTTTACTTAAATGTTACTTTTCTACAGTGTCGTGTAAGAACGATATTTTAATTTTTAAAAAAAATTAAATGATGTTATAAGAGCAAAAAATAAATAATATGTGACTCAATATTTGTGTTAAATTTTATTTATACACTAGGGAGCTATCACGTGGAAAACATGCGTACAGGTTAATCTTATTTATATGCGAAAATGAAATTAACATTTATGCTGAGTTTTATTTAATTAGTGGGGGATATCCCCCTGTTTGCTATCGTTCAAAAACCCTCGGGAACTGCAGGAAGTTCCATTTGGATCAGTTTTTTATCTGAACTCGCTGCCCGGGTTTACTATGTTACCCACACCTTTATAATTGATCAAGAGCGAGTTGAATAATGAGATCAATTGCTCATAATAACTACTTTTTCTGTACAGTACATTTTTGGCCTTTCCGATCTTGCTGGAATACAATTATGGTTGCCCAAAATTTGAGATTGCGCCAAAATCTCAAACATCAGAATATCTCTCGTCATTGAGAACCTATCAACTGGTTTTGTTGAACAAATGCTATGCAACAAATTTGTGTAACAGTGCTATCCCAATATCATTTTAACCTTCTGCATTCTACTGTTATCTATAGAGTTTTATCTTCTTCAACTTCAGCCTTTGCTTAAAATTTTAAACATCAATTATGAAATAGAAACTCGTCCCGAAATTTCTACCTTATAGCCTCTCAACGATTTTATTGAAAACCATAAATTCAATGTTCATCCACTTTCTGAGGTTCATATTCTTTTAAATGTTGGTAAGCGGCCTCTGACATAGTGAAAGTTTAATATTCAAGAACTAATGTTTTTATTCAACTTCTAACAATTAGTTTATTCTAATATGAAACAAAATTTTCACATAATGTGTGGGCGTAAAAATGGTCACATATTAAAAACATAAATCAATAGAAAGTCCTATTAAAACCCATATGTATTTAGATATTAAATTGGTTCAAGTTTTCAAGGTTGAATATTTTAAACAATGTTATGAGATGCTGAGTATGTGACTTATGATTCTTTTAAACGAATTTCCAGCTGAAATTGAGAGAAGCCTTTAATTAGAGGGGTTTAAAAGAACAAATTTCAAAAATTAAGTTCTTTTTGGGGGAAATTACTATTATTTAGATATGGAAAAAAACAATAAGCAATAAAAAAAATTCCATGAAGTGCAAGTAAAAAAGTATTAAAAAATATTTCTTAATTTTCAAATATTTCTACCTAAATTCTGTACTTATTTCAGCTCGTTAAAACACTTTTATTTGGCCTTGTCGTGATTTCTATACATCAGTGTTCATGAGTACATTGTTCCATTTTGATGCTCTTTCCATGTTATTAATAAGCAAAACAAATGAACTTTTTATCTATTTTTTTTTCCTTCAAACATTGAAAAATGTGTATCATCAGCCATAAATATAGATTAAAGAATTTAAATTAAGTGCCATAAAGAGAAACAAAAAAATGCTACATACTTTATGCAAATCATTCACCTAAAAGCTTCTTTCAAAGATAATGCTATGTAACTGCTAAAAAACGTTTGCAGCGTAATGAAAAATACGAAATGAAGAAATAAAAATAAGACAAAAAAAATCATCAGAATTATAAGGCAAAGCGCAAAGACTTTCGAAAATAATAATAATTACTAGATTGACTAATTAATTTCCTGTCAAAGTCAACCATTTTATTACCATTCTGAAAATCCGCTTTATTCTCTGAGCCATCGGAGTATCGTAATTAATTTCTCGATTAAAGGGAAAAAATGTCAAAGTGGAAAAAATGCCGAAAAAAAATCCGTAAAACAGAGTAATAAGCTCTCTACTGGAAATAATAAATGGTACAAAACATGTCACTAGGGAAGCATTAATCTTAGCTGCAGACGTTGCATAGAACTAGACGTGTTAACGTTTCCATTAAAACCCGCCTTTTATTTTCCCTCACTTAATAATTTATGTGTTAAACATCGTCCCTTTGTTGGTGTATAAAAAAGAAATATTAATGACAATGAAGCAACTGAAGAAAAGAGAGTGAAAAAATGTATAACAAAAGCACAAATGTAAAAATAACGCGAAAGGTTTTTAACGATGACATCTTTTATTTGTTTTGACGTACACATATTGTATTATGATTATTTATGTGGTAAGAAGACATTAACAGAGAAATGTCGTCTGCGAGGATTTTTTTTCCTTTTTCGTTATTATTATTTCATTTGTATCGAGCAAATGGCAACGCGGAAAAAAAGTAAAGAAAAAGTTACAAAAAGATTTAAAATGGCATAAAATTACAAAGAACAAACACGAATGTAATCAATAAAGCAGTGCTTTTTCGATTTTAAATTACTTTAATGCGAAAAAGTGATTCTTGAAGAAAATGAAGTATTTGATATGCATGTATTAGAAAAAACAAAATAAGAAAAGCTTGAAATTTTGAGGTAATTTACTAACTTTAGATTGTTTATTCGATGTTAGATTTTTTATTTAGTTCATGCGTTTGTGTGTTTAAAGGTAAAGAATCAATAATCAATCTCTTTTTTGTTTCTTATTGAAAAAAATTCCATCATTTTCTGTGAGTAATTAATACGTCTTTATGCTGCCAAAGACTTTTTAAAACGTTTTACGAAATTTTATGTAACGACATCGCAACTCCTAACAGAAACATGACTTTATTTTTTATACAGTCGAACCTCGTTAATTCGAACATCATTAAAACGAACTACTGCTAAGAAGAATTGCACTTGAGAGCCTTTTCGTATTTTTTTGGTTCATTTTTTTTCCGATAGGATAAATTACTGTTAAAACAAACTTATTTTGCATGTCCCCTTGAATAGTGATTGTAATCCATAGTAAATTTTCTTTTATTTTTTTCTTACATTAACTCTTTTTTTTCTTTTATCTCCTTCATTAGATAAAGCAATTTTCATCATAGATCAGTGCAAAATCAGTAAAGGTTTTTTTTTTCTCTTGGTACAGAAATTAACCCACTTTCAATCGCTTGAAATTAATTTTGCAAAATTTAACCCATTAAATGCCTAGTGTCCCTTTTTAGGGACGGTCCAAAAAATGGGTCTGAATTAGCCAAAAATGAACATTTCAACCAAATAATAGTGTTCATAGTACCTTGGTATTGTTTCAATTCATTAATAACAGATTGCCGCACATAACCATTGCTCAGTTTTAATATGATCCTTATCAAGAATGACTTCGTTCACAATCCCAAGAGCAAAAAGCTATTTTTTGTTAAATTATTCTCCGCTTCCCGGTTTATGTTAATTGCTGTTTTTATTTCTTTTTATAAAATGTCTTTTTAAATAGTATATAGTAAGAAGAAAAAAAATAGTAAACAAAGTATGCACCCTCTGGTGTCTATCGTAACTTTTTAGGGACGATTTTTCTTTCCTTAATAAAAAAAAATATTTCTTACGTGACATTTTTTTAATTATTTTTCCTGTCCATTAAACACTATTCATAACCAGTGTACAAAATATCTTTGGAAAAAAAAAGTCAGGCATTAATGGATTAAAGAATTTACACTATTCTTCCTCCGTAAATGCTTCAAAACAAAATAAAACATTTTATTCGCCCCCTTTTGCTTGCCATTGTTTCAACTAAACTAGAAATTCAGCAGAAGTTCCTTTATAGTGGCGCTTTGTTTAACCAAAACATTGGTTTTGACGTCATCACCAACGGAAATATCGTTTAACTTCTTCTCATTTAACGTCATAGTTGAAATATCAATTTCCGTTTCAACACCATTTTTCGCAGTTTTCCTTTTCTTTTCTTTAAAAGTAATATTCAAAGAATTTTGAAAAAATTCCACAGGTAGATACAGAGTCTTCATCATTGTCATACTACAATACTCGTAACTAGAATGGTTAAGGAAAATAGACTCTGCCTATTATCCGTTTCGTTAATCTTTGAGAATTTAATGGTTCATTAAAAGTTATGGAGGTACGTGTGAAACTAAATAACATTTTTATAATTAAAGAAGAAATGGAGACTTCGAGAGTAATCACGAAATGAAACATTATCTAATAAAACTAGTGATAAAAAAGAAAGTTATGTCAGAGTAATTATTTACACCGTTAAAACTACAGGTTGCACAAGGTACCTTTAGGGGGGAAACGTTGTAGCACCAGCGGCACCCCCTGAAGGGTACCACTTGACTTCCAATGGCACCCTTAAAGTGCATTAGGCTGCCTAGGGTACCAGGGGTAAGCATGGAGTGCCACATAGAGCCACATGGCACCTTCAAGGGTACCATAGGGAGTCAAGTGGCACCCCTAAGGAGGTGCCGCTGGAGCAGGCCCGTCATTTAGAGGGGTCAGGGGGTCAATTGCCCCCTCCTCCTGCCTTTGAGAAATCATTTGGATTGTGTTTGCCCCCTTTGCCCCCCCCCCCTGGAAAAAATTGAAATGACGGCCCTGCGCTGGAGCTACAACGTTTCACCCTTAAAGGTGCCTTGTGCAACCTGTAGTTTTAACAGTGTACTCCTACAGAAGCTTTGTCTTTGTTTTACAAAATTGGATAAAGTAGTTAAATACTAAAAAAGAAAAATAAAGAAAACTATGTTATCAAGACGGATTTGCTGAAAACATAGCGTTGTACTGCAGTTGGAGAGCAAAAAAGAAAGGATGAAAGAAAAAAAATCTAATTACTGTCATAAAGCATGTTTCAGAAAGCTTCTGTGAAGTAATTTTATTGCTGAGAAGTTATTGCACCAAACAGGTCAGATGAGCCTATTGAAAATACCAAATTATAAAAATTTATTAGTCTCCGGATTTTGAAAAAGATCGACCTGGAGTTTTCAAATCTACAATTTTAAAATTAAATTAGATTGAAATTTTCAGAGTCATTTCAAAATAGCAGGAGTATTTTCTTTAGCACGTAGTGAAAAGAATGAAATTCTGCAAAAATAAATAAATAAATAAAGTGTTTGAAATTTTAAAATAGCAGTAAACCTTACTCTTTAGCAAGCTATCTAACGAAGTTTTATTGGATCAATATTCTGCAGATGTGATCAGAACTGCAAAATAGGTAAATATTGCGACAACCACCAAAACAAAGGAGGTTTTAAGAATCAATTAATACGAAAAATTCAAAACGATTGAAACCATATTGTAGATATCATCATGTCAATATGACTGTGATTAACGTCTATGAGGCAGCAGTCAATGTTGTTTAGGTTACTAATTCCGCAACAGTAGAGGGATAATAAGACATGTGTTCTGAATTCAAATTAAATTATATTGTGATAGGATAAAGTAAAATGCTGAATCGACTGTATACTCGTAGTTGACATGATTTTACACTGGCATTCTAAAGCACTAGCTTCTCTTTTTAACCCCCGACGCAACAAAGAAGGGTGTTATAAGTTTGGCGTGTCTGTGTATCTGTTTGTGGCAATCTAGCGTCTAAATGGATGGACCGATTATGATTTGCTTTTTTTACACGAGAACTGATCGAGAATAATCTTAGTTAAGTCGCGTCTTCGGATGACATTAAATAACGAAGATATGAATTAAAAACCTATGAAAAGTTTTTTGCCATTTTTGAAGTGTAAACATACTTAAAAATTTCAAACAATAGTACCAAAAAGATTTTCTGCGTCTGATGGAATGTGTTTGGAGCTTCTATGTTACATAGAGCTTTAATTATAACGTTCTTTAGTAAATTCGGCTTAACCTTTTTAGCCTACTTTCCCGTTAAAAATAAAATAAAGACGAAAAAAGTATTAAAAGTAGCTTAATGCATCTAAAAAATATCGCCAAGTTAAAAAAATAAAAAGGTAAAATGAAAATCGAAAAATTAAAAATTTGAAAGTAGGGTATTGAGATGGGGAATTTGTGTGTCGGTTGGTCGGTCTGTCGGTCTGTCTGTCTGTCCCCCCCTAATAACTTTTGAATGAACATTCCGATTTGGAACTTTTTTTTGTTGGAAAGATCTCGGCGAGTACAGCTCATTCCCATATCTACATTTTTGATTTGAATAATTTTTTGTTCAACATTGAACCGTTCAAACAAGCTCTCACCCCTAATAACTTTTGAGTGAACCGTCCGATTTAAACAAACTTTTTTTTGTTCGAAAGATCTCGGCAAGGACACTTCATCCCCGTTTTTAAATTTCCGATTTGAACAATTTTTCGTTCAACATTGAACCGTTCAAACAAGCTCTCACACCTAATAACTTTTGAATGAACAGTCCGATTTAAACAAACTTTTTTTTGTTCAAAAGGTCTCGGCAAGGATGCTTCATTACCGTATTTAAATTTTCAATTTGAACATTTTTTTTGTTCAACATTGAAGGGTTCAAACAACCTTTCCCCACATAATAACTTTTAAGTGAACCGTCCGAATTGAATAAACTTTTTTTTGTTCGAAAGATCTCGGAGAGGCTCATTCCTATATTTCACTTTTCAATTTGAACCATTTTTCGTTCAATGATTGAACCGTTCAGAAAAAAAATATAACATGAGCGTCTACGGGAAATTTAAGTTGAATGTTGATTCTGAACTTAAAGGCGGATTTCTTTCAAACTAACTTTGTTAGAAAATGGTTTAGATAAATAATGTATTGTAAAGTACTTTTCTGAATAATCTTCTGTGAGGACTCTGATTCCGACTCCGACTCCGCGAACATGGCGGAAATACAGGCTCAGAAAAAATGACTGAACGTGCAGACGATTTTTTGTTTATTTATTTATTTGTTTGTTTAATTTATTATTATTATTTTTTTTATCAGACGATTTTTTTTTTTTTTGTTAACAAAAATTTTTCATTCACGAGAGCATTTTATTCCTTATTTATATTTAACAACTCGGCAACGGATTAAAAATGAAATTCAATACATTTTATTAACGAACAAGTTTTTTTTCTTTCTTTGATAAAATGTGTTTTGAAGCTCTTTGTACTTTTATTTTATTTATTTTTTTTTTTCTTTTGAAAACGATTGTGGAATTTTTCTACGGAAGAACTATAACAGTTACATTCTTTAAAAGGTGCGACAAAACTTTATTGACTCGTTTATTTACTTTTTACGTGTCTATTTTATCTGATGAGAGGGGTATATTTTGCTTTCAGAAATCAGCTTTAAGTGCTATAAAGATATGGTTGACATAATTTTTAGTTTCAGATAATCAAGAGAATATTAATCAGATGCTACAATGCCGATGTCGATGTACGGGAAAGTAGGCTAGTTTAGTTCTTGACAGAACTTCTTGTTTATCGATTGAAAACAGGTGTCATTGTTGGCAGACAAGGAAATAAAATTCAATGATTTGAAATGTTTATCCGTTGCCAATTTCTATTTGTCAGCAATTAAAATACTTGTTACTTATTTGTAGTGTAAGGATTTTAAAAAGATTTGAAATTATCCCTCTTTATTATGTTTTGCAACAAGTCAAATTTTACAAATAAGGATTATCAAGGCTAATAGGTCTTGATAATATTATCAAGGCCTTTTCCATGTTTACTCTGACTTCTCGAAAACAACTAATATATTGAAATTTGAAATGCTTTCTGACGAGTGAAGTTCGTTTTAGTATTAGATCGGCAATCAGGTTCGAGTTTCTTAAATTTTTCAACTTAATCTCAGTAGTACTTGTGAAATCTTATAATAGTATACAACTTCAAAATTCAGAATTCTACCACCAATAAAAGTTGAATATTCGACACGAGTTAATGCATGCTTAAAGCAGACATTTTCGACATTAATTAAATTTGCGAAAGATATTCCAGAATAATATAAGAATCAATGTTGAAACTTTTTTCTACCTTAGAACTAAAAATACACTGCGATGCAAAAGTTTAGACAAAATGCAAATATGTGAATAAAAAGAAAACTATTCAACGAAATGCTTTCAAATTTGTACTGCAGGTACACAATATGGTCCCGAATATGTATCTGGAGTTCTTAAAACTATAACTGGAATCAAATTTTGGATATTATAAAAGACATTTTTTTACATTGTTGCAAAAGTTTAGACAATAGTCAGATTTTATGCAAATATCCCTTGAAATGTGATTGATGGAGGAAATGCGGGTCTGTATTATTCATTAAAAAAGTGCAGAGATTGCTGAATAAAAAATCAAAATCTCAGAAGCTCTTTAGTTCTCGTGTAAACAAGATGAGAAAGTTTGGAAGCCGAAATTTGAAAATGAACCTACTTTATTAATTTTTTATCTTTTAAATCGGCTCTAGTATGGTAGTGCATTGTTTTTTACTTTATGGAGAGCAAATTCAGACATGCGTATCGATCAAAAAGTTCAAGGAAAATCATATTTCTTAAGGATGAAGGAATTGAAAAAACGGTTCAGACTGACGATTCGTCCCTTAATCCTACAAAACTTCAACTTGGGTCAAAAACAGCACGTGACAGCATAAGTAGATGAACAACTGAATCGGAATGCATAAAAAAAAAAACAAAGAACAGTGCCTGCGCCTTTTCGGACAGAGTGTCCCAAATAAGACAGATTTTAACGTTAAAATTCAGCATATGTATCATCGTGACTAAAGAATGAATGGTACTTTCTTTGAAATATCCAATGATCATATGCTGTGCTGCTTTTACCAATAAAATCTGACTTATTTGAGACACTCTGTCCGAAAAGGCTCAAGCACAATTCTTTGTTTTTTTTATGCATTCCGATTCAGTTGTTCATCTACTATTGCTGTCAATTGCTGTTTTTGACCCAAGTTGAACTTTTGTAGGATTAAGGGGCAAATCGGCAGTTCGAGCTGTTTTTTCAATTCCTTCATCTTTAAGAAATATATTTTTTCTTGGTCTTTTGATCGATACGCATGTCTGAATTTGCTCTCCACAAAGTAAAAAACAACGTACTACCATACTAGCGCCGATTTCAATGACAAAAAATTAATGAAGTAGGTTCATTTTCAAGTTTCGGCTTCCAAATTTTTTCATCTTTTTTACGCGAGAACTACAGAGTTTTTGAGATTTTGATTATTTATTCAGAAATCTCTGCACTTTATAAATGAATAATAAAGTCCCGCATTTCCTCCACCAATCACATTTCAAGGGATATTTGCATAAAATCTGACTATTATCTAAACTTTTGCAACAATGTAAAAAAATGTCTTTTATAATATCCAAAATTTGAATTCAGTTATAGTTTTAAGCACTCCAGACACGTATTTGGGACCATATTGTGTACCTGCAGTAGAAATTTGAAAGCATTTCGTTGAATAGTTTTCTTTTTATTCACATATTTGCCTTTTGTCTAAACTTTTGCATCGCAGTGTATGATATGTTTCCATGGCCAATCTTATTACATTTATTTTTTTCATTGGAAATCTTCCTTCTTGAAAATGGAGTGTGGCAAAAATAATTATTTTTGTCACAAAGCATTTTAAACAAGACCGTGCTTCAAACAAGAAACTTCTTTTAAGCGAAACAAATGAATGCGATTTAACTCCTAATTTTTGTCTTACTACGTTGGGTGGTTCAATTCATACATTTCTTACAGCAAGGGCGGATCCAGAAATGTTCCAAGGGAGGGGCGATTGTTTTTGTTTTCTACTTTCTCCCTTTTTTTACCACATATCCTGGTTAACACATGTTTATTACAAATGTTTCGATCTTTAATTTCGAAAAAATTCCAGATCAGAGCCCCAAATCCCAACCACTTTTCATAGTGTGATCGAAGATCATCTAAAATTGCCTCTTTTGAACTTCAAAGTCGAAAAACTGCTGGAGAAGAGTCCCTCAAGGGAGGGGCGATCGCCCCCATCACCCCTCCCTTGTATCTGTCCCTGTCTTACAGGCAGGTTTTATTGTTTAACGGAAAAAGAACCAAAACCCTATAACCCGCAAATTTTTTTGCCCATTAAAATAGCCTTAATTTCATTTAAAACATCAAAATTCAAACAAAATGTAGGAACTCAGCTTTTGTAAACTTCCATGATAAATAAATAATTCCAAATAAAAATTACCAAAGGTATCAAAAGTAGTTCACCCTTAAATACAATTGAAGGGGCAAGTGGATAAAGGTGATATGTGACAATTTTTGAAAAACTTACTTTTTACCATGGATGAAGGAGATAAGGTAATACTTTTCTTTTTCTAGAAATTTAAAAAGTTGTCACATATCACCTTTATTCACTTGCCCCTTCAATTGTGTTTGTGGGTTAACACACACACACTAATTTGAATTTGTGTAAATCGGCGAAATTCAAATGTCACATATCACCTTCATTCACTTGCCCCTTCAATTACATATTTTTTTATTTGCATATTTTTTATTTCACAAATATTTAAATGCCTAGAAATTTAGTAGCACATAAAGGATGACCTACTTCGCACATTCAGCTCAAATACGCCTGTAGATAAATGAATACCATTTACCTAGCTGTTACATAGCATCATTTTTTTCAAACAGCAATTACTAAAATAAAAAATAATAAACAAAAAACTGTGGTTAAGAAACAACATTGCTTTTGTTTTATTTATTTCATTCTAACTCATATTTTATAAAAAAAATTTTTTGCAGAATAATAGCTTAAATTTTCGTGATATTGCTCTTTAAGTATTACTTAAAGGTATTTTAATAAGGGCTTCTAAGCAATCAATTAAACGCAGGATTGAAAAATTTCTGGAGTGTTTCGGAAAATGGTTAAAAGTAAAAATTACTCTCATGAAAGAATATCGCTTTCTGTATTAAATATTGCAGATGAAAAATCGATCCCGAGCAACATCATATTAAAGAGCGTACAAATAGCTATCGATCACACATGACATAGTAATTTATTTTGCTATCAACGCCACCTTGGAGAAAACTATTCTATTTAATACCATTGGATTTATTATAGGCATTGCTCACGTCATTAATAGTTTTATTAATTGGGAGTTTGAGGTATTAAATATATATATATATATATATATATATATATATATATATATATATATATATATATATATATGTGTGTGTGTGTGTGTGTGTGTGTGTGTGTGTGTGTGTGTGTGTGTGTGTGTATGTGTGTGTGTGTGTGTAAATTTCTTCTTAAAGGATCTTAAATTATAACAGTAAATTTAAGACTCTTGTGTAATAATAGTGAAAATGTAAGGAATTTTTGTAAAACAAACCTATTTCTGGGAGAAAAGTTTTGCATTCGTGTCATATTTTTATTGGGTATGCAGTGTAAAATTTATGGTTAAATCTAAAAAAAATCTACGGAGCAATAATACCGTTAAATAAAGATTATCTTCACTAATAAATTCAAATATGCAGTTATTGCTATATGCTTATTACAGCAATCATTTTTAATAAAATTTAGGAGAAAACATTGGGGAAAACAATAAGAATGCTAGCTATTAAACTCATAAATTTTCACAACCATTTTATTAATATTCAGTAACAATTATGAAAGCTGAAATAAACCACCAGCAAAATCAGGAAATTCTTTGATATTGAGACTTACGTTCTTCTGCATTTAAACAAGTTTTCAACCTATGTTGAAATGCATTCAAAAATGTCGGTTTTCCTACTTTCAAGTTTATACAGTGTTTCGAATTTTGAACAAAGCAAGCTTTAATGTTTATTTACATTTGACACCTATTCAAATTTAATTTAATTTGCGACTTCTATCCGAAAAAAAATATTTTTTCATTTTTGCAATGGCTGCTTTAATTTTATAACAACTCCCTCGCTCATTCTTGCTTTACATTCAAGAGTCTGAGCAAATAACAACATTTCATTAATATTGAAAATCCCTTTAATTAATTGTTTTGACTGAATACATCACTTTGTGTTTAGTCTGTAAAATATACTATCCATTAACTTCAAAAGCTTTTCAGTGGAGTGATTTTTTTCTTCGCAAATAACTTTATAATTTTACGTTTTATTTTCACTTAAAAGGCTGCTTCTGTTTCACTTATGTTAATTGAACGCAATAGAATGTAAAAGAGTAGATCTCATTCGCTTAATTAAACAGCGAATTTCTTCGGAATCAGTTTTGAAAGCCCTTCAAAAATGCTGCACGAGTACAAAAACGGCATGGCGTCCCTTTTAAGTACTAAATAAACGCATTTCATTTCTAATGTAATTAGTATTCGCAATTAAACTTCAACTGAAGAATCATGAAATTTAAATCATTTCTCTTTCTAAATTTGAGAAAAAGGAAAAAACGTTGAATTTTGCGTTATTCAAATAGGAACTGAGTAATCAAAAATAGAATTGGAGAGCATCTTATGTTTAAAGTTTAATTTTTGAACAAAATGAAAAACATCGTTAAAAGTGCTGGCTCACAATAGGAAAGCATTAAGACTGCTGAAAAATTCCCTTTTGCTCGTCTATTTAGTGTATCGCAAATGAATTCAGACCGAGGAAAAATTGTTTTTTAAAAAACTGACAATAAACTTTAAAATGTTTCCTCCGTTTTAATTTCGCAGAGCAAGGAACAAATTGTGAAGAGGCGGCGTATAGCTGAAGTAATAATAACAGCAACGAACCAACAAGAAACAAGTTTTAACAGCAAAGCGAGTTGAGTTGTTTGGAATTCATTTTAATCAAGTTTTTAATAACGAAGTAAAGGAGGCACTTTGAATTAAAGGCGCATTCAAAGCTTGTTTGTGAGGGACTCATAATGCAGTAGAATTGGTGCGTAAAATTAAAACCTGTTACCGTCTTTTCTAAGTTGGGGGATGGAGGAATGGGTTCTAAATGGGAGGGTGGGGGATAATCGCTAATTAGCAACGCACGGGGCATTTGTAAGAGCACCCGCATTCTCATTTACTGAAACGCAAAATATGCAAATAGCAAAATTAAATATTCGTCTTTGATTAACTTAACATATCCTCGGTTCGAAAAACGATTTAGTTATTCCGCTGTTGTTTTAAGGTAATCTGTACTTTTCCCTGGCACTTGCTAGTAATTAGTAACATAATTGCGAAATTAGTCTTAATCAGGAGTTAATCAGGGAAGGATGCGGATGAGCTCTTTCTAGACAAAACCGCGTCTGGTTATTTCCAGATGACGTCATAAGCTTGACGCTTTAAAAATAAGTGGTAGCTAAGCAGAAAAAGTAACACAAACGAAAACTAAAAGTAGGATGACTTTTTAATATTTATTTAATTTTTTTTTTTAATTTTTGCTTTTTTGCATGAAATTTTGATGAATATGTAGAAACAAATTAAATTTCAATCTACCTTTTGCTTAGATACACGAAATCTTCTATACAGATTATAAAAGGAAGTGTTTGTTTCTTTTGTTTGTGACGTACACATGGACTGATAGTTATGGATATATTTAATTGATGTAAATTGATGGATATATCTTCAAAAATATATATAAAGATATGAATCAAAATAGTTTTTATACTGCTGACTACTTTTTAAACAGCCATTTAGGAAGCCTGCTGAATGTCATAAAAATAAATTGTGTAAGGAAAAGAACCATTAAGCCGCTTTGACGGCTAGTCTTAAATTAGAAATCTGCAGAGCCTGACATGTAGGAATAATTTAAAAGAATTAAACTGAAAAACCATCAGTACTTCGCTTTCTTTCTGTTATTTCCACTGTTTAAACCATTTCTTTAATTTAGAAGCACGTTATAAAACTGGATGAATTAAGATAAAAAACTGCTGTTTTTTTAATTTAGCACAAGCTTTCATTCAAAGCCAACTAAAAAAGAAATTGATCGTCTCATCATTGGTAAACTAGTTTTGTACACGTATTTCTCTACTCATTCACTACTTTATATCGTGTATATTTTATTTTTCTTTACTATAGATTTTCAGCACTCATAAAAATGTCCGTCTGTATACTATTCAGCTTAGATGTTTAAACTATTTTTTTTCATGCTCATATACTTATGTATTTTGTTTGCACACACAAACACACAAACCTTAGTTTTCAATGAATTTATATTAATCTATCTATGCACCAGTATTATATTTTAACCCTAAAATATTAGGGTAAGTATGAGAAAATAACAGACTCCCAGTACTTATTCCACTGTTCGTTCGAACAGATGTCCGTGATAATCAGTGAGAACCATACATTTTAACAAACTAAATCATAAACGACAGATATGAAACTCGCGTGGTGATTGCATTTTAATAGCAGAGAAAATAACTCACTAACTGCAACTTTCGCGGAGATGAAGAACTAATACGGCAATAAAAGAGCTGTTGCTAATGGAGAAAAAATGATTTTTCAGTCTTGGAAAAGGTCTATATTCTTTTGAAACTGAACATGTTCTTTCTTCAATGGAATGTTCTAAATCACTATAATTACGCTTTTCTGCACAAATTTCTTTCTCTTCTTTTTGCTTCTTTGTGATGATCATTATATTCTAGTCTTTTATGATAATTCTTCAATGCCATGCGTTATTTTATTTTTACTTTCAACCTTGAACTTGCGAAAAGTTTTTGTTGAGACAGAGATTCATATGATGTGGGAATAAATGATGTGTAATAAAGTATGAATAAGTAACATATGCGATATAAAGGGTAAAAAATCTTCATTTATCTCTGTGGGGAAGCTTGGATTTGAAAATAAATTAACCAGTTCGAAGTAAATTCTTAAAAGTATTCAAAAATAATTGTACATACACACCATTAAACAGTAGCAGAATTAAAAGACAAAGAAACTTTAAGGAACAGTATAAAAGTTCTGTAATTAATAGTAAAAAGTATAATTTAATGTGTCAATTTGTTATTAATTCACTTCATTTTTCACTTGAAGAAAAAAAAAATCGAACTTTCAAACTTCTAAAAGCTAAGGTTTCATATTATTTCTCTTGATCAACACTAAATAAAATGATCATATCAAGTTACTCAAGATTTTATGAGAGAGAAAAAAGTGCAGTAATAAAGTGAAATAATAAGAATAGTGAAAGTTTAAAAATGAAAAAAAAAAAAAAAAAACAAGTGCTGAAAGAGTTTTAACTGCAGTAACGCAATAATATATTGATTCAATTTGTTTTTTTCATAATACGACAAAATAAGTTTGAGGTGACCTCTTAGTATATAAACCGATGTAAAAGCAATGTTAATTGTAAGCAACTACATTTCGAAAAAAGGCAAGAACATTTTTAAAACCTCATAATTGTTGAATAATTATGCATAACCAAGTAAGAAATATGTGTGAAAGAAATCTCCGAGTTTTCTTAAAAATCAAATAAAAAATATATATGGATACAAATTCAGAATATCCAGTTGTTGTAATATGAAAAATAAAAGCTTTAAAACTCAGATATCATTAAAAAGGTAATCCGTATTAAAAACGTTAAAAGAAATTACACAAGATTTATAACTAAATCTATAAAGCACGTAAAAATCTTAGTTCCATTAGCAGTAAATTCTTCAACTACGTAGCAACTATAGCCTAATGTTCAAGGAAAAGAGGTATACTTTTGAAGAAAGATATATACCTTCTCCAATTAAGTAAAATTTATCTCATTACATAATCAACAGTTAAGTGGTTAGTTTGAAACAGCCTTTCTGTTGAAAGATAAAATTATTTAGAGAGAGACTAAACCACACACGCATCTAACAATCAACCAGTCATTTCAGAAATACACCACACATTACTATTTTCAATGTTACACAATCATAAATTTCAGTAAACGCTTAGTAATACGTTGAATAATTTCAAAAGCACGATGTCTTTTTTCAATGATGGAGAAACATTGAATACCATCGTAATTGTACATTTATATATCGTAAATACAAGAATTACTAACACATTTATGTTACGCGCGCACGCTAGAATAATGCTAAGATACAATTTTGTAGGAAAAGTGACGATGAGCGCGTTATTGTGTGAGCGATTTTTGATTACAACGTTCTTTTCCTTCGTCAGAAGCAGTATTCTGCTTTCTTTCGGAACATTAAAGGATATTTTATCAAAGGTAGATTTTATATCCTCATGATAATGATACTATTCATATTTTCAACGTTATAAATAAAATTTTGTTTAAAATATAAAATGTCAGATTTGAATGGATTCCTACTAAAATAGAGAATATTTGAAGCGCATGACTTGGTAGGCCATAGAAAAATATACGACTTTTTCATTAAGTAAATTATTTGAAGGCAACCTTTATACTAGGTACAACTCATGGTGTTACATATTACAAACTTTTAAAATGTGTATTATTAATCATCTATACTTTGAGGAAAAGTACTTTGAATTATTTAAGCATCATTTTTGGACTTAAAAAATATCTTATAGCCTATTGGAACAGTCATTACTTGTATTTTAAAACATGATTGAAGCAAAATTTATCCCCCAAAATATTTTACTGAATGAAATTTAGTTGAAATTTTTATCTGTTTTTACTTTCATCAATCATACTTCATTGAAGTCTATAAATTTTCGAAGAGCGTATGTGCTGCTGCTTCAATAAAAAGCTTGAACTTTTCTGTCCATTGCGTTTTTGGTTTTGTTTTTTTAAATCGTTTGCCTGATTTGAATAGAAATTCACTGATAGAAAATGTCTCAGTTGCTGTCACAGTAAAACCTCGAAAATCCAAACTAATGGAGACCACAGGTATTTCGAATTCTCAAATTGTTAAAAATTTCGAATATTACCAAGAACATACCGTTTAGAAAAGTAGTGTGTCATTTAATAAAACAAAATTGTTATGCAATATGCATGTACATAGCAAAAAATACAAAATGTTAAGCTACAGTATATAATAACATTTTTTAACAAAATTAACTATAACTGTTTACTGAAAAAATAGGAAAATGCATTAAACCTTAACAGGCGTGAGTTCGGATTTGTGATGGTTCGGATATTGGATATGCGGATTTTTTAAGTTCTATTGTATTGAGAAACTCAAGAACTGACTTGGTATCATGCCTCTCATTGCAGCTACTCCAAGTTCCGTGGACATTTCTTCTTTTCCAAGGCGGAAGTTTCAGCTGTTCTCATCCATCTTAACTTGACACATCTTTCTCAAAAGTGCGATATAAGTGGGTGGTGATGTCCATGTTTATTTTAAAAACTTTTCTTCGCACAACAACGTGAGCGATAGAAACTGAGTTCTTCAAAATAGTTCAGCATATGTGGGTGGTTTTTGAACGTATATTTTAACTGTTCAAGAGTTAGAATCGGGTGATTCCTATCAAATCTGATATTTTCTGCGCCCAAATTGTTTCGTTATTTTTTCTTAATTGCTTCAATTTTTTTACAAATTGCATACTGAGTCTTTATATAAGGAGCTTAATAAAAAAGAAACAGTGGGAACTCACTTTAACTGTAGAGTTAGCTTGATTATCCGCAGAGGTGTCATGGTAACTGAGGACAAGCGAATTTCGCGGATAAGCCGTGCAAAACGATACTAATGCAAGCAAGAACTTAAAAAATCGATAACATTCACATAAATGCAAACTATACCTAAAAATGATAGCAGTGTGTGTAAAAATGTATGTAAGTTTAAAATAATCGCTTATTATTGCAAATGGAATGCACATTCACCAGTAAATCATGCAAGCAGGTACAAAACTAAAACAGATCAAACTGGGATGCGTCAAAAATGTATCGGGTAGGGGAGGGGAAATTTTTCGGAAAAAAAACTTGTGCGTTCACTGGTTTACGCGCGTAAGGTTAAACGTGCTGTTTTCTAAATAATTATTTCTTAGTTTGATTATGTGGAGACGGGGGGATAACGGTCATGTTAGGCATTTTGCAATGTAAAACAGCTAAATCTTATGATGTTCTTTAAATCCGCTTCTTTAAATATATTTTCTTAATTTATTTAATTTTTGTCATAATGAAGTATTCAAATTATTAAGACTGGTCCAACGAGCCCCAGATCATTTTACAATTAAGGTTCAATTTTTCTGATCTGAATTTTCCATTTTTATTTCATAAATCATTAATTATTACTGCGTTTCATAAAGTTGGTGAATTATATTTATATTTATTAATGAAAATATGGAATAATTCGCAGGGACCATGACTTCTTTTCTAGACTGCAATGGCTTATGAACTTTTCCGAAAACAAAAATTTTATTCAACTATTTTCTTGAGAGTAAATACATAAGAGGGAGGATGAGAAAAGAGACAAAAAGTAGAAAGCGGCTTATATTTTCCACAGATTCAAAGACAAGTTTATAACTTGAAAAAGAATTTCTTTTCCTTACGAAATCATTTCGCCCAGCTCTTTTCAGCATTTGAGCAACAGTATTGCAAAAAAAAAAAAAAAAACTCATGCAACAACTGAAAAAAAATTCTTGGAAAATCCATTAAAAATTTTATGCATTATGCAACAGCAACGATTACTTAAAATTTTATGAGCACACTCCACACACATAAGGCCTCTAAGGCCTTAAATGTTAGTTTGAAAACCTTTTAAGTACAACAAATAATAAATTTGACTAAGTAATAAATGCATGTTAGAAGAGGAACTTTTCAAATGGAAATTATGTACCCGTAAGGCACATTTTTCTTTATTTGTTGGTGTGCAATTAATCTTTCGTTCCGATTTTTCAGAAGCTGATGATTAATAGCTGCTCTTTTTTTTTTTTTTTTTTTTGGTCGGATGTATCGAAAAACTTAAATTTTATTATATATTTTGTGGGTCTCTTCGACGCAGTGTAAGCTATTTGCGTCAATGCACTCACCAAGCTTGACAATCAAGTGTGGAGGTAAATATTGCCGCGGGCAGGTAAATAGCAATATCTTCAAGAAACAGTTTTAGAGGTGTTTGAAGAAATAAGTTTTAATTTCCCACCAACACTAGTAAAAGGTTGGAATGGGGGTGTTTCCCATTGTTCAAAAATATTTTGAACAAAGGTAACGTTCGATAACATAGAGAAGTGACTGTTTTTTCTTATTCTAGACTTATTTCTTTCTTTAAAAAGAAAATAAAAACAGAAAAGGAGAAAAAAGAAAAGAAAAGAAAGAAGCCTTAAAGGCTCGGTTGCTGTTTCATTTTCGTCACACGCTCCAAGCAAGACCACTTTATAGACGAGCCGGCATTATTTGTCAGATTTTTCATTGTTTCAGAGCAAGGGTTTTTCTAACAGAAATCCAAAATGACTAATGTGCCGGTCAGGCTGAACACCAAAGTTTCTTCACTTGTGACGTCATACGAGACTTCGCTTTGTTTTAGAAATCGAACATTTAAAAAAATATTTTTGAAATAGTGTAGGGAAAATGGGAAAATGAAGTATTTTCTGGCCACGTGTTTGTTTTTCTTTTTTTGCGTATTCTATTTTCTTAAAGGACCCTTATTTCCTCATAATTATATTTAACGAAATATTCTCCATTAAAAAATATCTTTAAAAAATATTGAAATATTTTTCCCCAAAACTCGTGGAGATATTTAAATTCAAAATAAGTGATATTGATTTTTTTAGCTATTTAATACACTGTGTAATTTTTTACCTACTTTTTAGATTATCTGCTCTATTAGCTTATTTACAGTTAGCGCGAGAATTCGAGCATCGAAAGAGGCTATGAATGAAAAGTTTAATATATGTAACTACACCGATTATGAAATTATTACAAATTAGTTTGGAATATAATTTTTTACTCAAACAGAATTAGCAATTTTTCTATTGACATTGTATTTAATGATTTTTGCAAAAAAAAAAAAAAATAAATAAATAAATAAAGTAGAGATTAACGTAAAAAAAACATCTTGGTTTTAATCATTAGTGTTAAAACTATTTTGGGGGTAAATAAGCAATATCGTTCAGGAGGAAAACATTTATGTATTTCTGAATCGTTAACAGCACAATGGAGTTGCTATTTGAAGTTTTTTACTCATAATTTCTTCATCTTATTTAACTTAAAAAGAAGAAGCAAAAAAGAAGAATAAAAGTAGATAGAAGAGCCAACGCTTTCTAAAAATCGGTCAAAAATTTAAGAGTGGGTCAGAACGAGATTCCAACATTTTGGGTATTGCATGCAAAACTGCGTGAGAAGTAAAACTTCAACACGTAGAGATGGCTGATGAACTGAAAGTGGAAAAGGAGTACTGCGATTGAAATTGATATGATCGGTTAGATCGCGCGAGCAGTGAAACACAACTGCGTGCGAGTTCTCGCTGATCCTACCCATTAAAACAATGCATTATTTTTATTTTATTTTATTTATTTATTTGTTTATTTTTATTTTTATTTTTTTGCTTCTGCTTCCAGTTCGCCTGGCATCGCTCTGCGGCACAGCTATTGTTAAAGCACTTTTTTGAGCTATAAGTGAACAAAAGACTTTTTTTTTCTGTTTAGAAGTATTCTATTAAGTTATACTCTATTAGTTGTGAATTTGCTACGACTTTTGGCTTACTTTTCAGTGAAACAAGAACCGGAAAAGGCCAAATGCCTCGTAAAAATATCACTAGAATCAAAACAAAAACTCAAAAACAAATTAAATAACAAAATAAATGCAAAAAGAAGTTAATAAAATAAATGTAGAAACTGTAAAAGAAGGCTTTAAGAGGGGGGAAATGTATGTCTGTCAGTCTCTATGTAATCCCCCCCCCCCTCCCCCACACAAACAACTTTTGAGGGAATAAATCCATTCAAAATCATGAAAATAAATACCCTAAGCTCTATCCTTTTCTTCATTGCAGCTCACTTCATTTTTTCTTTCTTTGGTTATATGAAGTTATATTACTTTCTCTTACTACTGATTTTTTTTCAACCTAGAAGATTCCATTGAACAACAAAAAACGTATGTAGATATAAAAGTTACGTTTCATTTCGCTCGGTTATTTAATTTATTCACCCCATTATGCAATAATAAAAACATCTTTCTTGAGATAGTACAGCAACATATGGAGTCAGAAATCCCCACACATAAAGCGACATCTTCTCAAACTCTAAACCTTTAAACATACAGCAAAAAATTCATGTTTTAAAACTTCTTTAATAGATACATCTTAGGAATTCGCAGGATCGAAAAACTACTTCAATTACAGTGTTATTGAGTATGTTTGAGCAACGCTGAATCGTAACAACGTCTCAAATGTGCAACGTCACAGTAATGTGTCTGAAAAGGAAGAATGCATAAATATGTATAAACGCTTATAAAACCCTTTTTTGTTCCTTCAGAACTTTTTAGTGTTTTAATATTTCATGCCGAATTTTTCATGCGGAATAACGCAAGACTATCACACGGTGGAAAAAAATATAAATAAACACATATTTCTCGAAGAAAACGTATTCTAAAGAAGATTGGAGCTCATATTTTTTAATATTTTTTCTCCTCTTTCCGTTGAAAAATACGCAAATATTAAAATTTAAAACGCTCAGGCAATCGTATATAAACCAAGATGGAAGGGAAAAAATATTATGAAATAAATAAATAAATAAAAAGTCGACATAAACAACGAAAATACCAATACAACGTCAAGCCTTATAATCTGAAATTCTTACTGCAATAGAAAGAAGGGCAAAAAAAGAGGAGAAAAATTGAACACAAAACCATGAAAATATTTCCGTTTCTTTCTATCCTTAAGTTTTTGAATAACGATGCAACATCAGGTTGCCCCCCACCCCGCCATTTTTTCCCGAGCACATTTTTCTCAAATACTGAATAATTTATAACTCCATGTAAAAATCCTACGTAATGTTCCTTAGCCCCCCGAATACTACAGGAGGATTTTTCAGCATTTTCCTTCTTGTTATTTGTTTTCTCTTTGCGCTCGTTTTTATTTTAGCCTATTCTGGTAGTAGAGGAGAGCAGACGGGATGAAAAATGTATATAAATGCATATACACTGTGCATAAACGAATGAAAGAGAATTTCGGATGCATAAGTAATTTTATCAACCAATGAGTATAAACATGCTTTGTCGTATCAGAGGTTTTCATTCTGAAAGAGTATTTATTTTAGAATGGAAAAAATGGAAAGTGGACTTATTTCTCTGTATCCTTCCAACTTCTTCTTTAAACTAATTTAATAACACCCAGGTTGATGGTAGGTTCTCGTATTTATTTTTTATCCCCGGTCCAGTTTTTAATAGAAAATTTCAATATCCTTAATGGAAAAATCTCCCGCTTGCTCTAGAGATAATAAAATATGCATGATAAGTTGATTGATAATTTCGCGACAGAAACGTCTGGGTATTTCCTTTTTTGAAATCAAACTTTGTTGCAAAGAATGCTTGCATATATAAAAGCATTAAATTCGGACGCTTCTGGTTTTGTAATCTCGAGAATTGAATATTTTTTGGGAGTCAAAGTGGTAAAGATTTTATTTGCTTTGGAATTGAATCAAAAGTAAACAAAGTAGTTTATGTATTTGTTCAAAATTCACTTTTGCGAAAGATAAATAAAGGTTTCAGTGATTTTTTTTCCATTATTAATGCGTAAAATTATTTTCGTGTAAAATATTTAAACGAAGCTGCAACAAGTAGACTAAAATTATCTAACTTTTAATTAAATAACCCAAACGAACGAAAAAGAACAAAGTTGAGTCATTGTTTACCTAAAATAACATCTATCTACATCGCTAAAAAAACACAACAAGTCGAAATTTTTTTTTTAACTGAACTTTATTTTGAAGGTAATCCATGGTTAGATTTTCCTTAAACTTATTTTGCTCTATCCCTAAACACGCACACCATAGCTTGCGTGTCATTTGGTGCAAATTTGGGTTACTATTTTTTTTTCTTTTTTGTAGTTTCCTGTAATTGTCATTGATGCGTTTGTGTTTCTCTATTGCTTAAAGGCTACTGAAAAAAAAAAACGTCAATCCGTTTCTAGCTAACTCTACTGAATGTATGGTACTAATAACCAGTAGCAATTAAAAAGGAGAACCTCGATGTCATTTTTGAAAAGGGGGTTGGTAAAATATATATGAAGATACCCTAGCAGCATCATCTCATCGGCCGATCGGCCATTCATCGAAACCCGATGAAATTCTCATCGGCCGATGATCCAATATGTCTCATCGGCCGATCAGAATCCGAGCAGCAAAATCTGATGACAATACGATGAGATTTGGAGCAATTTAGAGCAGAACAGTCCCGTGACGAGGAATTTCATCGGGAAACTTGATCGGAAGGATATCGTTTTCCGATGAAATATAGCTTATCTTATTTTCATCGGGAAAGTTGATCGGAAGGATATCGATTTCCGATGAAAAGTAGCTCATCGAAAACCGTGCTCGGATACTGATCGGAACGATGTCATAGTGCGTTACAGAATCAGTTTACGAGGAGTTTGTTGATCGGCCGAGCAAAATCCGATGAGTTGATGCTACTTGGGTAGTTTCGTCAAAATCTTTTTTTTAATTACTATTAGGAGTGAAATCGTGATAACCCGAGACAAAAATCCCTTTCTTTTGTCCTGCTAGGCTCTTGATGATGTTGGGAGGCGAAGGAGCAATTGATGATCATCTCTGCAGTTTCAGAACTGCACTGCGGAAAAGGAATACCAGTTACAAGTGGGGAAAACATCCAACTTCTTAACACTAGAAATAAACCTGGAAATTTCGGAACAAAACACTTATTTAAGGGAAACAATGTATTTTTGAAAGTTTACAAACTCATCCGGTTAAAAACTGATATTAGTCTTAAAACATAATTAGGGTTGGCTAGTGGGTCACTAAGGCTAGCGGGAAAGCCCGTGAAGTTGAAAAATGCATACAGGTATTATGCTTTTTTACACTGATCATGACGTATTTCATCAGTTATTGATTTGTCATATGATGTCATATTGATTTGTCATTGTGCTTCAAAGAACTTTTTTCAAGCTCATATAACTTATGCCAAACATTTTTTTGGAAAAATATATTTTCGAGTTCGAGCAGCATTTTTAAAGGGAGTGCTTCTGCCTTAGTTTTTATTATTTTCTTATGTTTATTATGCTTTCATGTATAGCTTAACCTAAAATGTATCTTGCAATAGGAATTTTTACCGAAAGTAATATTATTAAGTGTCTAAGTGGAGGGGCCCACTTACCCCGTAAACTTTCTCTGCAAGGTATAATTGGGTCCCCTCATAATAGTGACGATTTAAAATAAAAGCAACTCTGAGGAGAAAATTTCTGTGAAAGAATACGAAATAATTATGAATACCAAGAAGGAATCGATAGTTCAGCTATTAAAAACAGAAAAAGATGGTGACTATGTGTTTCAAAACTCGCTTTAAAAAGCTATAAAGTATTACGTAGCTCTAATACAGTGTTTTTGAAACTTGCTTTAAAAAAAAGAAAACTATAAAGCATTATGTAACTATAATTTTGGAAGTCGATGATGCAAATGAAAAAAAAAGACTGCAAAAATTTGCAAGAAAAAATAGAAATAGCGACATTTTTTTTATTGGCTTTATGCATATGATGTTGGAATTGTTACTAAGGATAAAGTGGTAATGATTCTCTCAGCCAACTTTAAATAGGCGCTGTTGTTAGTGTTTCCAGTTTATTTTTCAACTTATAATGTTTGCTAATTTACGAAAATTGATCTTAATCAAGTGAATTACGCTTTTTTAACACTGCTTTTTGTGTAAAAGTAAAATATGTACCCACAGGCTTTTAAATAATTTCATGGATGTAATGTTTCATTTTTTGTTTTATAATTTTCCATGGAATGTACCTAATTGTCCGTAAATATCTCATATATGGTTACATTTACAAAAAAAAAAAAAAAAAACTAAAAATGTACTAACATTTTACTGCTTGAAAAAATTTTCGGCTCTGAGACTTGCACTAGTGTGGCTAATAATTTAATTTTACACCAAAAAATAAGTGAAAAGTTGAAAAAAAAAACATTTTTGTGACTGTTTTAGGATATTAAGTGGAGAATTACCCCCTTAAATTTTCGTCAATGCTTCTAAAGTTCATATTTTTGAACCTGGAGCTTTCCTCTCAGAACAATATTAACGAGTAATATAATTCACTACTCCCCTCCAAATTAAAATAATTGAAAAATAGGACAGTCATCTCGAAAATGTAGTGAATCGTGGGGAAAAACAGTGATAATATTTGGATTCAGAGGGTCATTTTACATCAGAATCAGCAAAAGCAGTATCAGAAGCGTAAAAAAAAATGTTTTCATCACGCAATGTCATTACTATCAGAATTTCATATTCTAACTTTTCTCGGTTTCGTTTTCATAAGAATTAAGTGTACCTTAAAGTTTACGCTTGACATGGTTATAAGTATAATTAAGAAATATTCCACCATAGTTAATATGAAAGCCTTTGTGAATTCAAGAATCGTGTCATTTTTTTTTAATAAGTTAACGCAGGTCATCCTAAGATTCCGCTCATTAAAAGGAAAAAAAAAACAATATCTGGCTTACTACGATTTAAAACTGATTCAAGTAAGTAAAACTCAAATTTTCTCTAAAAATCGACCTTGTTAATTTTATTTTAGACTGTCGTTCTTTTTCGATGGTTCCTTGCAGCCACACGGAAAAAGCTCTCAATTTTTGAGTAACATTTATTGCACTCATCCTCCGGATAAATGAAACCATGGAAATACTCTATCATGCATTATATTATTTATTATTTACATGAGTCTACAGTATTCAAAATAATGGAATTATTGTGGGTACCAGACACGTAATTATGTAAAATATTTGACCATACACTCATTTACAGACGATACATTTGTTTAATATATTACTAATTAGAGCTGAAAAACATTAAAATTCAATTATTAAAAAGAAAACCATCTGCAATATCTAACTTCATTTTTAATTATATGAAGAGAAAAAAACTAATTGTTGTTTTGTGTTATTGCAGAGAGATAAAAAAAGATAGAAGTTGTTTACTGCGAAACAGAAAAAAATTGTGCATTTTTTTACTTAACGAATACATTTCAGTAAATTAAGAATAAATGGAAATGTATTGCTCCGAAGCTTTCCATTAATTGGAAGTAATTTACATGAAATTAAAGACCTGAATAATAAATTAATTTGGAAGTAAGAAATAAACTGTTAAAAAACTCATTTTCGTTTACTAATTAGAAACATGAGTCGAAGAAACATCTTTCTGGGGAATCACTCTACCATCTTACGTAATCAGTAAACCAATATAAAGGATTAGCTGTTCAAATATCACCTAAAACATCTTGGTTTTATTATGCACGTGCATGCATTCATAGGACTATTTATTGGGCGTTGTTTCTACATTACTTCACTAGTAACTGTTACGGAGGGGCATCAACTAAAAGGTATTAGAATAGATGGGAGAAAGAGGACACTATTCATGAATCGAAATTTGATAAAAAAAAAAAATATATATATTAATTACCTGTCATATGATGAGTCGCAATTTTGAACCATACATTTTATGTCATTTCTTTAAGTAACACAGCGAAGTTGAAGTGATGATAAGCTATGCTACCATACATTTAAAAAAAATTTTTTTTTTTTTGTTTTGGAAAAAATAAAGGATTACAATTTAATGTTTTAGTTAATCTTTTTTTTTCTGTATGCTAATACCGTTAATTTTAAACTGATATAACTATTTTAAAACAATAGACTAAATAAGCAAAACATGCGAATTGCTTTTGTTACTCAAGTAAAACAAGAAGTTCTGTCAAGAACTAAACGAGCCTACTTTCCCGTACATCGACATCGGCATTCTAGCATCTGATCATTATTCTCTTGATTATCTGAGACTGAAAATTATGTCAAACATACCTTTTTAGCACTTAAAGCTGATTTCTAAAAGCAAAATATACCCCTCTCATCAGATGAAATAAACACGTAAAAAGTAAATAAACGAATAAATAAAGTTTTGTCGCGCCTTTTAAAGAATAACTGTTACAGTTCTTCCGTAGAAAAAATCCTCAATCGTTTTCAAAAATAAATAAATAAATAAAAGTACAAAGAGCATCAAAACACATTTTATCAAACAAAGAAAAAAAAAAGAAAAAAAACTCGTCCGTTAACAAAATGTTTCAAATTTCACTTTTAATCCGTTGCCAGTTATTACATATAAATAAAGATTAAAATGCCCTCGTGAATGAAAAATTTTTGTTATGAAAAAAATCGTCTGCCAAAAGAAAAAATAATAGCAATAATAAATAAAATAAAACAAATGAATCAATAAACAAAAAATCGTCTGCACAGTCGGTCATTTTTTTCTGAGCCTGCATTTCCGCCATACTTACGGAGTCGGAGTCGGAATCAGAGTCCTCACAGAAGATTATTCAGAAAAGTACTTTACAAACATTATTTATCAAAACCATTTTCTTACAAAGTTAGTTTGAAAGAAATCCGACTTTAAGTTCAGGATCAACATTCAACTTAAATTCCCCGTAGGTGCTAATGTTAAATTTTTTTTCTGAACGGTTCAATATTGAACGAAAAATGGTTCAAATCAAAAAGCGAAGTATGGGAATGAGCCTCTCCGAGATCTTTCAAACAAAAAAAAAGTTAAATTCCATTCGGACGAGTTCACTCAAATGTTATTAGGTGGGGAAAGGTTACTTGAACGGCTCAATGTTGAACGAAAAAGTGTTCAAATTGAAAATTTAAATACGGTAATGAAGTATCCTTGCTGAGATCCTTCAAACAAAAAAAAAAAAAGTTTATTTAAATCGGACTGTTCACTCAAAAGTTATTAGGAGTGACAGCTTGCTTGAACGGTTCAATGTTGAACGAAAAAATGTTCAAATTGAAAATTTAAATACGGTAATGAAGTATCCTTGCTGAGATCCTTGGAACAAAAAAAAAGTTTATTTAAATCGGACTATTAACTCAAAAGTTCTTAGGGGTGACAGCTTGCTTGAGCGGTTCAATGTTGAACGAAAAACTGTTCAAATCGGAAATGTAAATACGGGAATGAAGTATCCTTGATAAGATCTTTCGAACAAAAAAAAGTTTGTTCAAATCGGACTGTTCACTCAAAAGGGACAGGTTGTTTGAACGGTTCAAAGTTGAACCAAAAATTGTCCAAATCGAAAAATCAAATATGGGAATGAGCTGTACTCGCCGAGATCTTTCCAACAAAAAAAAAGTTTGTCAAAATCGGAATGTTCATTCAAAAGTTATTAGGGGGGGGGGCAGACAGACCGACCGACCGACCGACCGACACAAATTCCCATCTCAATACCTACTTTCAAATTTTTAATTTTTCGATATTCATTTTACCTTTTTATTTCTTTTTGGATTTTTTTTCGGACTTAACGATATTTTTTTAACTTAGCGATATTTTTTTCGGACTTGGCGATATTTTTTAGACACATTAAGCCACTATTAATACTTTTTTCGTCTTTCTTTTATTTTTTACGGGAAAGTAGGCTAAAAAAGAACTTGTTTTGGTGCGGAATCTCAATTTATTTTACTTTGACCGCCGTCACAAAAGCAACATTTTTATAGTCTATTATTCCCCAACTGGGAGCGATCGCCTGCAAAAGAGAGATTTGGCTTCTCAAGCAGACGAAATTATTGTGTGGCGATAGGAGGGCAATGAGCATTCAAAAGATTAAATGATAGTAATAAAAAGATAGCGAATATTGAAATTGAAAACGTATAAGAAACCGATTAATCAGTTAGTCAATCAGAAAATAAAAAAAGAAACAAGTTAGAGTTTATTAAATTTCTCCTCACACCTCGGTTGAACCTCAAAATTTCGTCATTCATTGTCAAATTTATAAATTTTCAAATTTTCATTTTTTAAAAAGTTATTTTATTTAATTATTTATTTATTTATTTTAATTCAAGTGTCGGTTTAGAACCAGGGCTGCGGAGTCGGAGTCTGAGTCGAAGAGTCGGAGTCGGACTGATTTTGGACCAAAGGAGTCGACGTCGGAGTCGCTGAAAAATATGTCGACTCCGACTCCGACCACCTCCGATTTGGATGAAATTTTATGGAGGTGAAAACATATCTTTGAAACTAACAAATACAAATTTTCAGCGTTCAATATCCAAATCCTAAGCATCTAGGATCATTAAAAAGGGCTTCAAAATGGCGGGTCTGCTTTGTAAAACGAATTGCTATGTTTGGGCTTATTCAAGTGAATAAAAAATATTTGCAGCAAAAATGCAATGTGTTAATATAAAGTCTAGCTATTTAACAAGAAAAGGATTAGTTTTGTACGGAGTCAAATGACAAGAGCGGCACTTGTCTTTTGCTCTGGAGAAAATGGACTTTCTGGAAGGTCACAGTGACCTCCGAGAATTGAGGTAAATGTGGTGAAATTACCTGCGAGAATTCTTGAGAAAATTGAACTTTTTGAGAGGTCACAATGACCTCCCATGACCTCCAACTAGCATACCCCAGCTTGCTACACCCGCCCCCCCTAAAGTGAGTCCTGGCTACGACCATAAATAAAAATGAAACTTTTTAAAATGGACTTACTATTTCAACCTTTGCTTAGGGTTTTTCCCTCTTCACTTTTGGGTAAGAAAATACATACTAAAAAAAAGCAGGAGTCGGAGTCAGAAGTTTTAAAATCCCGTAGTCGGAGTCGGAGTCGACCATTTTTCTTCCGACTCCGCAGCCCTGTTTAGAACTCTCTGAGACTAAAATTCAGAAAAGAAAAATAAATTTCATATATTTTTTTTAATTTCAAATTTAAATACCTAACAGTTCATTTTGGAAAAGAAAGGAGGGGAAGCGCATAAAAGCTATTTTTATACATTAATTTATTTTAAAATTTATTACTGATCACATAAAATTGATTTATAATTTCCATTCTATTTCAAATAAAAACTAACCATTAATATTTTCACTAACATCGACGTTCACCTGTACCAACATGTCTTTTTTCCTTATTTTTTCAAAGAATGAAGGGCGATGGGGGTGGGGAGTGATAGGTGTCACTTAACCTTTTCGGGGAGACGATGGGCTGAAAAAGGTTACGAGCCACTTACTACTTAAATTCAAATGCACTAAAATAACGCTAATAGTTTTTGTTGCATCATTAGCAAATACAAAATTTTATTATGTAAACTACAACTTCATTGATCCTAACTAACTGGAACTAAAGGTTATCCAGATAAACAAAATCCGGAAAATATTAGATTTTAGAGACAAATTCTTAAGTAATCAGAACTTTTTTTTGCAGAAAAAACCCAATGCTTTAATTAAAAACCCCATTAGATTTTTCGAGCTACTACTTCATCATTTATAGTTTACTTGCAACGATGTCAAACTTAAACTCCTTGATGGATCATCTTTAGTTGCACGAGCTCTGCAGGAGTTGTTCATATAATCAAAATAAAAACATGATGTTTATAGTTCAGTTATAGTTAATTAAAATTATTATTAATGTCAGTACAAATTTTTCAAACACTCTACAAATATGATCCGGATCAGCTGGAGTTCCAGATAAAAGGGGGCCTTATAAACAAGGTTCAACTGTACTACTTTTACAGTGATAGGATGTGAAAACTGCCTTTTAATTACAACTTCGAACCTACACTTTTCGATGAAATTTCAGTACCGTAAAATGGGGTGTATAGGAACAGCGGGGTCAATCGGAACAAAACTTCCCAACCGTACAAAGAAATTCTTCATAAATATACTATTGGGTATTTTTCGCCATGAATTTTTTTTTTTAGAAAGGTAAGATCATAGGAAGTAGGAAAAAAATACTTTTGTCAATCTGGCAACGCTACTGGTTTCTAAAGAGGGCTGCACGTTGAATGCTAGAAAATATCACATTTTCATAGACTGCAAAACTTCATATGCAAGAACAAACCTTCTTATATTTAAAAACTATGAGTAGTATGTTTCAATTATACATGTATCTGAACAACAGAATACCACATTAGAATTTACATTTTTTATAAATTGTGTCATAAAAGTGAAGAATTCTGAAAAATGCCATGGGAAAAAAATTTGCGGGGTGAATCGGAACACTTAGTTCTGTTGTTCCAATTCAAACTTATTTGAAGGAAATTGTTTGAAAAATCAAGATTCTAACCCCAATTCTTCTAATCAAGACAGGGACAAGGATTTATTTCTGTTTATCCCTTCTCGTGAGCAACTAGATCTTAGAATGACAAAAGTTACAGATTTCAAAAGATTTTTTCTCCAGGAGACTTTTTTTTACTTAAAATAAAAGGGAGAAAGTCACATAGACTTTATGTAGTAAACGTCCAGCACACAGACAGTGATGAATAAGCGAAAAAATCTTTCAGGACAATCCCCGAAACCTAGAAATTTCAAAAAACTAAAGAAAAGGCAGAGTTCATCCCAGGAGATGTTATGAAAAAACTTAAGCCAAGTCACAATTGCTAGTTTTAAGGACAAGTACATATTTGTGGACGACATGAGTGACTTCCATTCATGTTAAATCTTTGCATTTCAATTCAAAAGCTTTTCTTAAAATTACTTTTCATTTTTCATAAGTTCAAAATTATTTTGAATTTTCACAAATTATAAACGTTTACTGGTACTGAAATTATACATTTATTTGACAGTAATTATCTGTTCTTATTCTCCCCCATCAATATTACTCATGTTTGTGAGACCTATTACAGATTAAATTGAAAAAAATAAAAATTTTAACAAGTGTTCCGATTGACCCCTATCAGCGGGGTGATTCGGAACACCCATAATTTGCTATATATTTTAATAATAATTGCTCAAAATCTTTTGTCTTTGCTTGGAATATCAAAAGTAAAGCAAGACCGAAGTTTTTACCCAAAAAATCAAATTAAAAAAAATCTTTTAACTGCTTTTTTTACAATCAAAGCTGAAAAGTGTTCCGATTAACCCCATTTTACGGTACACACTTATGCATCAAAAAGTTGCCTCCTCCGAATATATAATCCATTTAAAGATAATCAAGGTTTTTTTTTTGCAATTTTAACTCAGCATATAGCTTGTTGAATTTTTATTGTTCGCCCTACTTCTTTTCAACTTCATCAGAATATGCTCTTTGCACATGAACTATTCAGAAAGCTATAGGGCTCCCCCACTTTGTTTGTTTGTAATTGAGCCTTGGTTAATATCAATATATGTGTCATCTATTGTTTCAGTGGTGTAATTCCAGAAACTAAAAACATGTTTTTTTTTTTTTTTTGCTGAATGGTATCACACAAAAAATGTAATATTTTTAAATTTGTATTTTGAACGAAATTACACACATTTAGTTTCTACAGGTCCGTAAAAAATTAGTAACGGTCGGCAATTTGGGGTGCGCTGCTTCACTTTTCCTACTGTACAATAATGTAGTGTAAAATCCAACTTTCATAGTAGACAAATGCCATAAAGACCCGTTTATATTGTAGCCCAATCATCCACAGCACAATAACACAGTCACGCGAGGAAAGGAAAGGAGAGAGAAATTACATTCACGTTCAAGCTGGGGTTCGAACTCGAGACCGCCCTGTTCTACCCAAACTTCTCTGACCACTAGACAAGGTGACCGGCGCCAGCGTTATAGTGAACAACACATATATTAAACTCATTTAAAGGCCAAATTCCGCAACGTTTGCTTTTCAAAAGAAATTTATGGAGGATGGCTAATGTCCAACATACTAGAACTCGCTCAGTTTATCTCTTCCTTTTATTATTAAGTTTCATTTAAATTCATCCGCATAACGGATCTCAGAGAAGAATGGTTGCACTATTATTCTAAGAAATTCGAATTGTTACGTTTTGCCAGTCTGTATATACTATATGTAAAAAAAGTATCTAGACACTTTCATTGTTCGACTTTGAAGTGAAACTTTTGTGCATACCCTCCCCTCTTCTTTCTTATTAATGCCCGTTGGTATGTTTATTGTTTCTGATGATGGTTCTAATTGGTTACTCAGAAATATCGATGTAAATACAATGATGTAACTACTAAGATAGTATGTAAACTTCGTTCTTAAAAGATCCTACTTAGTACCTTGTAATTAGATCAAGTAAGTTAGATTGCAGTTGACATTAAAACATTTACAGGATGGTATCAAAATAGACAAAACATTTTTCCAAAAGTGTTCAAGATAAATATATACATTTCAAAGTTTAGTATACATTTAAATCTATTTTCAAAATAAAAATTATTTATGCCGAACATTGTTGTATTCTGACTTCATCGCACAATGAGACACCGATACTTAAAAAAAAAAAAGTAATTTTCTTGGCATTTAATCTTATCCTGTTAAGTACTCACAAGTGAAAGAAAGTTTACAAACCTCAAAGGGGAGGAAATCAGAAATAGAGGGGGTCGGGATCAATTTTCTTTCCCCATCTCAGCTCCCTTTGTGAGGGTTGAAAATAATTTCGTATCAGGAGATCCCCGAAATCGGAAGAAACACCACCTCCTCAATAAAACACCAATATGCCGCGATTCTCTTTCTTCATTACCATTCTAGTCAGGGAGCATCGGCGAAAACGCAAAAATTTATAGATTTCTGAACTTGATTTATACACAAGCCCGAGCAGAAGAAAAAGGGAAAAAAGTGCCCAGAAAAAGCAACACGAAGAACCGGGCAAAGAGCTATATATTTTGATCATTGTCACAGATCAGAGCTCTTTTCCCAAAAACAAACATGCTTGGAAATTGTGAAAAGCTATTTCTTTTTCCCTTACAACTACGAATGTTTTGCACAACTACAGGGGCATGCGTGTGTATATGTATGCATAGCATAACGAAAGGTTTGGGATTTTTTTTTATCATTTGTTTATCCTGCTGTTCTGTTTGTTTTCTTTGCATTTTATTCTTTCCTTATTCGTCAGGAGAAGACGAATATATAATATACAGAGAGGCCGGGGGGAGGGGAGAGGGTTCGCTCTTTGAAGCATGTCGACCAATCGATCTCCTGTTATTCGTATGCCCCAGTGCTATTTTAAAATGTTTCACTTTTAGAAAGGGTTAGAGTGGGCCGATTCCAAATTGAGAATTGCACGAAATTTGGAAACTGTCCATGGATCATGTGTTAAGCAGAGGCATCTTATGTAATCTATGCTAATGACCCTTAGCCAACAGGCGCAGCCAAACCTGATAGTGTAGTATATTTCTCACATACCGGCAGTAATTATACAATAGGCATATATATATAAGATGGTTTCATAATGTCACTTAACCCGACTCCAACATGTAAACAACTTTTTGTTGTCAGAATACTATACAGACATAATGCGTCAAAAGTGCTAAATGTTAGACACGCCAGTGGCACCGTGCATAATCAAGCTGTTCGATGACTAACATAACCTTTCTGCCCATCAGCTTGGTGCTACTTATATTTAACATAATGGTATTTTTAGCATGGCACTGAATGTCCCTTTTTTATGTTTTCAACGTGTTAGAAATAGCAATACATAACTTGACACGGTTTAAAAAAACCCACAGCTAACGTAAAATTTAATTTAGTATAACCTCCTGCAAAAAATAAGAAATAGGTTTGATACGCTTTAGAGATTAAACATCTAGATCACGTGGGACTGCATGCATTTGACTGGTAATTTACGTATCACGAAAGAAAATTAGTCCGTTTTAGAATAAACGGATTATGGACAATTGGACATAAAAGGTTGACAATGAGTTTCCATCCCCAGGTTCTGAAGTTTTAAGCAATGATGATCGTAGGACGTGTAATCTTGAGCCCTCTTAATGTACATATTCATATCAACTCTCTAATTTATATAAATTAAATGTAACTCTCTCATCATTCCTTATAGTTGTATAATGTAGATTTTTGCTAGAATTGATCGAAACACTCCCCCCCCCCGCAAAAAAAGGAGCAGAATGAAAGAGATAGACCAGCTAGCAAACACCATTAGTTTATTTCGGTGAATATTTGGTCTCTGGCAGTCATTACGTCATTATTTGACTATTTTTCCTAACGAGCATGATTCTCAAAACGGATCCATTCCGAATACGTGTAAAATAACAATTATATGAATTGCTAGTGTTTTTGGCTCAGAAAACGGAAAAGCGGAAACTCAAATCGATGCGAAATCCGTAGAAAGGCCTTCGACAAGGCTATTGAAATAGTGTCATTAGATCTTGCTGCTGATTCAATGCATATTTTAAGCGAAATATCCTCCAACTGCAGTTTTGAATGAAAATGCATCCTTTCGTTACAGGTCTTCTGCATATTACACAGCAAGATACAAAGTTGGAAAAAATAAAGTGCGTGCTATAGAGTGCACGGGTAAGTTGGCCTACGTCATTGACCATATTTACCTTTGTACCACCATCTGCTACCTCTGTCTGCTTGAACTATGCATTTATCTATTAATCTGCCCCCGACTATTTTCCTTCCTGTTTGTCTATTCTACAATGTTATTACTATTTGTATTTATCTAGCTATCTATTTAAAGCTACATACGTATAAAAATCTATCTCTGCGCATAAATCCACAATAATTCTATTTGTCAAGCACATTACAGTAATAAGCGAATCTCTTCAGTATCCATTGAATAAAAACATTGTATCGAAAGTATTCGGGATATAAAACTGTTTTTAGCAAAATATTCTCATTTTTAAAAGCAAAGGAAGGGGAAAAAAATTAATGATCTCAAGAGAAATAAACGAAATCACTTTTTCTTAAAAGGAAACTTAGACTTTGTTTAAAGAGAGACGACTGTGCTGCGCGAAGAACCTTATTAAAAATAATGGGGAACTTGAAAGGAAAAAAGTGTTCTTATTAAGGATCTGTTTACGTGTGCTGAAGGTATGCGATGAGAATGAAGAATGTATAACAGAAGCAGAACAAAGAGGAGCTCTTCTTTTGCGAAAATCACTCTATTGAACTTAAAATTAAAGACTGTCCAAGGAAAGACTGAAATAAGAATGATAAAGCTAAACAAATAGAGAAGTTTTTTGAAATAATAAAATCAGAGACCAGTGTTTTTGAGTTTTTTTGCTTTAATATTTGGTGAAGGAGTATTAAATATTGAAAAGAAAATGTTCGTGAAGTTAAAAAAAATATAGATTTTTATGTACGGTATATAGAATAAAAACTTAATTAGGTAAAATATATTTACTTTTAGATTAAAAGAATGACATAAATATGCAAATCCTAGTAAAAAATATTATTATACGCATGTACGGATTATTGTTTTTACCTTAGCAGAACTAAAGGGTGTTTTCGTTCAATAAATAAAAAAAATTGACGTTTACTCCGTCGTTTACATTTTAAAATATTTTGTTACAATGTATCTAAGTTTTAAATGAAACCGTTAGAGGCGCTAAAACTCCTGAATGATTCTGGTTGTTTTTTTTTTTTTTTTTGCTGAACAAGACAAAATTGCTAAATACTTAAAAGCTGAAGGAACTTGTTTATAGTCCAACTAGCTCATAGCCCGGCGTTGCCCATGTACTTATTAATATAACATAGCAAATTATAATTTTTTAAACTAATTTCGTGCAAAAATGAAATAAGTGAGCCTTAAATTGATAATTCATTGCTAATCGTAATCTTTGTTGGAAAATACTCATATTTAAATGTGTTAAATTTTATCAATATGTATGCTTAAAGGCTTCTATCTGTTCAAAATTGATAGAAAATGGCCATTTTGAGACAAAAAATTCGAATTTTGAGTTATTTGGATTTTTTTTTTTTTTTTAATTTCAAAACCACGCCTATATGAATTCTATTGCATCAAGGAACCTCTGTGCCAGGTTTGATGAAAATCTGACGAAAACTGGATTTGTACAAGGAACAAACGTACAAATATATATGCATACATCTATCATATATGTATATAGATGATACAGGACTTGCAATATATTTATAAACTATTGTACTGATAAAGAAAATTCATTTTAAAAAAGCTACTTCAGATTTAAACATGATCCTTTTTTAAATAGCAGTTGGACAATTACTGGTTGAAGTCATTAATATATAAGATAAAACAAGAAAGATTTAAAGCACGAAGGGATTAAATAACACCCAGGGTTCAGGTGAGATTAGAATCCATGATTTTTGGCATTAAAAGCGAAATGTCTACCTCAGAGCCGCGAAGGACCCAAATAATATGTTTCATGAATATTAACATCTTTGAATCCGAACTGTGAACTGTAACTTTTTACAAAATATTCAGTATCCAAACAGTCTGTTGTAATCACAGAAGTCACTCAAGTACCCAGGCCCGGATAGATACATCTACTCGATTTAATGCATAGCTGGTACGGCTTCCATTTTTACGAGCACCATTAAGGTGGAAGTCCAATTTAGCTCAACGCGCATGCCATAATATAAAGGGCAGAACGCCATTCACAACACACATAGAAAGAACAAGGATTTGCGAGAGTGAAAGCCCATGCCCGAGCCGGGAATCGAACCCCGGACCACCCTCATCCCAGTCACACGTCCCTGACCACTAAACAAGATGGTCGACCAAACATTCTGCAAGGTTAAAAGGACAAGTTGAGCGAACATTCGATATTCGGTTGAATATCTTTTCTAGCTGTATGACTAATTGTCTTATTCTAGATTTATCTTTAATAATTTCAATAAGAAGTGATATTGATGAAGGAAAAAAAGTTAAATAAAACTTAACATAAAGAAATTACTCTAAATATTTAAACCATAACATAAGTTTGAATACGATTTCTTTGCTTTACCGTGGTAATAGAAATATGACAAAAATGATTATTTGAAAATATTATGGAATAGAACCTAGAAAATAATTTTCCCCAATTAATTCTGGAATTCATCGCGTGATTTTTCCTTTGGTGAAATTTGAGGTTATTCAGGAAGGGCAGAAGCTTATGGTAAGGGATTGTGTTTAGCAAAATGGGTAGAACTACAGTCTTTATGAAGCCATTCAGTTGCTAATGAGAGCTATATCGTTGAACGAATTGCATTGAGGTAATCGTCAAGGATCAGGGGAGAGCTCCATATTTCTGAGGTGTTCCCCTGTAAATCGGAATCTTCCAGGGAGTTACTCTGCAAATTGGAATCAATGAGAATAAGGAATACTGAAGCATTTTTAAGTTATACTGTTGTTTATAATTATACTTACAGAGCAAATGCGTACCGTTTCTCCTTCTTGCTATAAAACATAATTTTAAAAGTAATAGGTAAAATTTCCCCAGAAACGCTTACAGTGTTTCCTTACTATCTGAACCGCGGTATAATCAACCACAATATTGTTGGCTTTAGTTTTCTGACCAGTACACTTTAAACCCGATTACAAATAAGACAAATCAGGATTAGTAAAGCATTGTCAAAGCAAAACTCATTCGCAAAACATCGTTATTTGTTTGTAGTTTTTCAAGCCGATTGCAGATACTGTCCGTCCGTGAAAACCGCTACTAGCACTCGCGAACCTTTCTACTTAGAAAAGCGGTAATGGGTTGTGAGTGAGAACTTCGAATTTTTCAATTCGAAACTTGCATTTGTGCTATCCTTTTGATATATTGAACTAAACTATGTGTTTGAAATTAGCATCGTTCTACGTTGTTTGATACGGCTCAAAATACTTCTTATTATTCTTTCCCTTATTGTTATCTTACCTATCACCCCTATTTTGGTAAGATCAGAGAAGAACTGACGCATGCGTAAATACGCGGAAGGTTTTACCAAAGAAAATCAGACAGTAGGTTCCACTGTGTGCAAACAATTGCAAGACACCTGCTGTGCTTTCTCTAAGTTATTAAGAGCAAGAATCTGAGAAACTGTCACGCCTAGCATTATGAGGTGATTCATGACCTCTCAGATTTTCTCCCAAAAATTACCAAATGTTTATTATCTTATTGAAAGACCAAATCCAGAATGTTTTGCTCTAAAGTTGAGTTGTTTAGTTTTTATGGATCCCTAAAGATGAAGGTGCGGCATCAAAAATTAAGCGGATTTTCAAGACATGGAAGTTGCCGTGAACAAAAACTCTTACCAGGAACTGTTTAACTCCAATTTTCTTTTTGTATATTAAATATAAAAGGTTGAAACTTTACAAAATGAATGTTAAATTTGTGGTAAGTTGTTGCCGTAAAGTCAGTGAAGGCCCTCAAAACAAGGCATTTTTGACGTTTTTTAGCGTTTTGGAGGTCCAAAAACAGCTTGTACATTTCTGTTGGCACGGCAAAAGTAGTGTCGTTTGAGAGACCAGCGTAAGCATTTTAAAATAATGTATAAATAACCGAGGAAAGTTCAACGTGCTTTTAGTTGCGTAAGGCCGAAATATGAAAAATGTCATATTTTACCGATATTCAAACGGTCATAACTTCCTCTGCCAACAACATATTGAAATATTTTTTTTTGCCAATGTCATACTCTATTCTTTGTCTTAACAGAACAGTTGAGTCCTTTGAGGCGAAATGTGAAAAAAATTTTTACAAAAAATGTGCAGGAAAAAATAATTTTTTTGTAAAAAAAAATTTCACATTTCGCCTCAAAGGACTCCACTGTTCTGTTAAGACAAAGAATAGAGTATGACATTAGCAAAAAAAATATTCCAATATGTTGTTGGCAGAGGAAGTTATGACCATTTGAATATCGGTAATATATGACATTTTTCATATTTCGGCCTTACGCAACTAAAAGCACGTTGAACTTTCCTCGGTTATTTATACATTATTTTAAAGTGCTTACGCTGGTCTTTCAAACGACACTACTTTTGCCGTGCCAACTAAAATCTACAAACTGTTTTTGGACCTCGAAAACACTAAAAAACGTCAAAAATGAATTGTTTTGAGGGCCTTCACTGACCTTACGGCAACAATTTACCACAAATTTAACATTCATTTTGTAAAGTTTCAACCTTCTATATTCCATATACAAAAAGAAAATTGGAGTCTTCCACGTCTTGAAAATCCGCTTAATTTTTGATGCCGCACCTTCATCTTTAGGGATCCATAAAAACTAAACAACTCAACTTTAGAGCAAAACATTCTGGATTTGGTCTTTCATTAAGATAATAAACATTTGGTAATTTTTGGGAGAAAATCTGAGAGGTCATGAATCACAGGCATGACACTCTCTCAGATTCTTGCTCTTAATCATTATTTCTAAGTTCTTTAGTGTTTGTCAGAGGCAACAAATGACATGCGCAATGAGCTTACTAAGTGTGTGTTATGCAGCACTTTAGCCAGTTTCATTCTGATAAGCAGCCACTCTATAACATCGTTATTTTTGACCTATTTGTAACAACGATGTTGTAATTTTTCTGTGCTTGAACCTGGACTATAATAAGTCACATTATCACTACTTTTCAGGAGAAAGTAAAAGTGCTTGTATGGTGTATATATAGGTTGGGACTCACGCTCAAATAATACTGGTGAATAATTATGAAGGAATTGGTTTAATAGAATTGCAGGGGCTGCATTGAGCTTCTTGCCATTTGCAGACCCAGTGCATTCCCCGAGACTGTCATCCACTCTTTCACGTGGCACCACCATTGGTGGAATGTCACTGCCACGAGAATTTTGACGCTCAGTTTCCCCACAAGGTGGAGACACCTGGGCCCTATTCGATGCGAAACTGCACTAGGAATTTAATTATGCCAAGAGATACTATAAGCCAAACAAGTACTCGAGATTCTTTTACAAGCCGCATAATCATACGACATAGACGCGGTCGATTTTCTGCATCATAAAAATCCACCGACTGGAGTCGGGTTTGATCCAATGCCTTTGGGCGTGATAGGCCAGCGTCTTGTGAAACATGTTATACCCTTCTGTCGGCTGAAGTAATAACCTGAAAATCGTCATTTTTGGACTAATGTTATTCCGGCCCTCAGGTACAGATTTCTGAGATGCAGATGTAAATTTCAGTCTGGTTTGACAACCAGATGCGGCTTAGTGTAATCCGAGAAGCATTTTTATAGATCAAAGGAAATCAAATAATCTAAATAGTGAATAATTAGAAGAACAGCAGTAATGTGGAAATTTGTGGAGCTTTGAAACAAAAGTTTTATTAGAAGGGAACGCTGTTGGTTTCAAACTGAAGCTTTTCTTGACATGTAACAATATGTCACTACGACAGTCAATGCCACTTGCATTAAGAAACGTGCAGTAAAGTCCTCGTTACTTTGTGCCACTTCTTTTTTTTTTTTTTTTTATTGTACAACGAAGCTCATAAAGAACAGAAATCTTTATGACCTCGCTAGAAAATGCATCGCTGTTCATAGCTTTTTAGTTTATGCGACTTAGAAACAAAAAAATCTTGTGTTGACTTACTACCATATTACTTCCTTTTAGGTTTAACTCTTTATGTCACAAATAAATTTAAAAATGAATTTATATATATATATTGGTATTTTGAATTGAAAATACATCAAAAACACATTTTTTACAGAGTGTAAAAATTTTGAAAATTTTGGGGGTCTAAGGCCCCCTTCGCCCTAGGGCCCGCGCCCCCAAGAAAACTGTTTCTGATCGTAGGTACCATCTGTCGGCCTCTCAGCGAAGTACAAGGAGTGGTTCTCAAAAGTTTCAGCAGTATTTCAGCCATGTAGGATTCATAATACTAAATTAATATAAGCGGGACTTCTGAGTCCGGTCGGCTTAAAGGGTAAATTTCATTATAGATGCCTTAAGTGCTATAATAGTGCTCTAGAGTAAGCAAGAAAACAATTCAAAATTGTACACCCCTAGTTTGTCACGAATCAATGCAAAACAAATTGTTTTTACAATGATTCATCTCATAAGTATTAGCAATTTTAACATCATTCAGTGGATTATTCGCAAAATATTGCCAATGGAGCGAAATCGAACTCAAATTCAAAAAAAAAAAAATTTGCTGAATTTGTCGTCAGCAGAATTCTATTCCAACTCTCTATCATAATATGTATATTTTTTTCAAGGTTTTTTTTTTTTTTTTTTTTCATTGATTTATTTTATTTATTTTATAATTGTGTGTACGGCGCAAAATGTCAGTAATATTACATCAAACGTCAAAAGTAAGACATCATTTTAATGATTTTTCACCGCTATCAGCGAAAAACAGACAAACAATTCACATTTTTGCTGTTATTCAAAAAATTACTAAAAAACTTGTTTTGCATTCCTTCTGTCAAGTCCTAATGCTTTGCACGGGTCATCTCGTCTTTTCTACAACTAAGAAAGAAAACCAGTATTTTGTCAAAATCAACCTTCTACACTGAACGCACGGTTTAACTTCATTTATGTTTTACGAAACTGAAAATATTTTAGGCAGAAAGAGAGCTATTATTTCTTTCTTTCCTTTAAATATGCATTTATGTCAATTGTAACTTAGCAGTTTAAGCAAAAAAAAAATCATATGATTTCTACTCCCCAAATGACTTTTTTGATCGATTTTTTTCTTCCAAGATACCATCTTTTAATAACGTCACGCAAAAGTACTATTAAATCTACCAATTTGATAGAATACGGAGCAATTACTTTTTATGGATCGCTAAAACTTGTGATCGGACAGTGTTGTTCTGGAGAATTTTTATGAAGTAAGCAGTTTTTAGGAATTGTTTAAAGAATCAATATAATGTTTTGTCTAGATGCTTGAGTCCCCCAAAATAATAACAATAATGTTGGATTATATTGATTTTATTTAAATACTAATCTAAAGAGAATTTCTCTAATTCCTGACAGACAAATGCGGGTTTTTTTCTGTAAAGATTGCATATTTTTACGAAACAGATTTTTATGTATCAAACCATTGTACACGAACCCTTAAACGGCTGTAAAACCTTTTGATATATTATAACAGTGAAAAGTATTGTATAGTAAATAACTGTTGTATAATTTAACTGACAGACAAATGCGGTTTTTTCTGTAAAGATTGCATATTTTTACGAAACAGATTTTTAAACATTAAACAATGGGGGAGTTTCCTTCTGTCAAAACTACTACTTTTTGTTACTGAAATTGATAGAATGATATAAAAAAATAACATGGGCCCGGAAAATACTTTAATTTTCCCAACAGTTTATTTTTTATTAATTTTTTAAAATACCTTACCTTGAAAACGGGGCATGGTTTTTGTGACGTCAGTGGTGCACCTATCAGCTCTCTTTCCAATAATAACACCATTTTGCTTGACTTGAGTTGTCCAATCGCAGGAATCGATGACGGTCACGACCTTCGTCATCTCACTACAATCAATTAGATTTCACGCTTACGTGCACCACTGACGTCATGCGCAGATGTTTTTTTTTTTTTTTTTTTTTCGGAATAGCATCTGCGCACCGGTTAAAATAATTCATAAAAAATATATAACTGTGTCAAAAAATAAAAAAATGGTCAATTCCTATGTTTTGAAGCATGTTCTTTCAAAAAAAAAATACTTTTGAAATTTCGGAAACTCCCCATTGTACACGATACACGAACCCTTAAACGGCAGTAAAACCTATTGATATATTATAACGGTGAAAAGTATTGTATAGTAAATAACTGTTGTATAATTTAACTTAAAAGTTAGGTATCGGTATAAGAGCAGCTACGCCGGATTATTTATTTCGCTAAAAACAATACTGTTCCTTTGTTGTTTTCTTGCAAATACACTAATTTTATAACAAGAATTAATATTTTCAACCGCATCGAATAATTTTTGCACCATCGAATTTTTAGACCCCCCCCCCCCCCCATGAACCCAGATTAATTATGTGTATTTTATGCTGTATTCTTTATCTCTGTCAAGGAGATTTATGACAAAAGGCGGATTAAACGATTCCATCGGCTAAAATATCAAGGACTGAGGAAAGTAGATTTGCAACGCCTAGAACGTAGAGAGTTGGATGTTGATTCTGCACTAAAAAGAGACTTCTGCCCAAGATAAAATTCTGCCCAGTACCCCCAGTTCTCCCCCCCCCCCCCATCTTAAGAATGTTCAAGGTCGGGCGTCTTCTTATCTGAGTTTCGTTTAATCCCGATAAGTTAACATACTTCATGCGTCTTTAGTACTAAGAGCATTCAAACAAAGATGAGTTTCGTTTTTTTTGAAACTATAAATTGCAAACTATATAGATGAATACACGCAAAATACCTCTAACAGGAGCTGTGATTTACTGCTTTGAAGGGGTGAATTTACGGTAAATGCATTTTTTGTATTCCAAATGAAAAAAATATCCGTTTCATTTAATATTCATTATTTTACTAGTAGACGTTATTGTTACATTTCTAACGATAAGAGCGGAACGATTTTCCTATTTTCTTTTAAGTTTTATCGACATTAGGAGAAAATGAGTTGCCAAAGAAAGTGACACTACTAGCAGAATTTTGGCTTGATTTAGAAATATTTCACTTATTTGTTGATGTAAAATGAGAATATGAGCTCGCTTCTATCAGCCCTATGTCAAAAAAAAAAAATGTTGTAATATTTTTTTTAAAAAATCTTGAAAACACGGTATATTGCACACGAGTTAACAACAGATTGCTGGTGAAAATACTTCTCACATTATAAATGTTTATTCAAATTACATTAGTAGGTATAATTAAGATTAAAAATGAAATGTATTATACTTATAATATAGTTTTAATGTATATTTACACTTTTAAGGCACAAAACTGACAGGGGAGTGACGCCAGAGATGTGACAAAATCAGACATTTCCTACAAAACAACATCACGCTTTCTTCTTACCAGAATTTCACGTAATCCATGATGTCTGCACACAATAAACATTGTATACTTGCGTTTAGGTAACGATGCAATAAAAAAACTTCTACTTACTTAGAGAAATACTACAGCGACTCGCACAAGTGCGCTTGGTAGTACTTTCAATGGGTACTGCTATAATATAATTTGAATTTTGTTCAAACCTCTTAGCTTGCTTTCAACTTTAATTAGTATTAAGTTGAAAGCAAGTAGTCAAAAGTCTATTTTAAAAATATTTTTAAAATTTTATAAATGAAATAAGTTTTAATGCTAGTATAATTTTGTTGAAAAACACTGTGCCATATTAGCAAAAATTTAACATCGAACATGTCTGTATAAAAACAATTATTTGGTCAGGACAGGAGAGTAGACATTTATGGGTATTTTCAGCTATTAATGCTTAAGTTAAATAGTTATAGGTAATTAACTGTGTGGTCTATATAAAAGACAATATTTAATATTTAAGCATTCTTAAAAACATAGTAATAACATTAATATCATTAATTTCACATTAAGTTTTTTTATGGGCCGTCTAAATTTAAAGCCTACATTTACCCATATATTAATATACAATAGAAGCATGTACATGCACGCGCTCACACACACACCACCACACACATTCATACACAAATGTAGAGAAATCCGTGAAAATATATACAAATCCAACTGTTAGAAGCTAAATTCTCAAAGCTTATGGTCCTTCTTAGATTTTGATTCTGAGGAACCTCAATATTTCTACAGTTTTATCCTTTCAGTTTCTGACATTTCGACAGATTTGTATCGAATTTTGAAATGTGCTTTGTATGAAAGTGCAGTCCTTCAACACAATCGTTCACTTTTTTCCCATCACATGCCGTTTTATTTGCTATTTTCTTGTTTCTTACACTACAATGTTAAACTATATTTATACGGTAAAAAAAGAATGCTTTCACAGCAGTCCAAAGCAAACAACTAAAAATTCCAGGCATGGATGTGAAAGAGTAAAATAAAAGAAGTGTGTTTATATTTTTGTTGACGTTTCAGCGCTTTCTTAAGAAAAGTTTCTCAAAACATGAAAAATCACCCGGCCGCTATTGTGCGATGCTTCAATTTTTACATTACGACATAGAAGTGGTTTTGAATGGAATGAAGATTGGTAATGGAAGATTCATAAGTGTGGCAGAAAAATCTGTACCCTTGGATGTACAGATATATACAATGTACGATTAGGTTTTAAAAATCGAAAGATAATTTATTTAGTAAGAACTCGTATATCTTCTTCTCTTTTTACTAGCAGTACTCGCACGGCTTTGCCCGTGGTATAAAATTAAAAGGTCATTTGGTAATAAATTGATATGAGAGATAAAATACTCAATTTTAGTTGCAATCCAATTGTAATTCCGTAAAGGTATGACATAAAAAAAAGGCCAAAAGAGAAAATAAGAACAACTTTGTTGCTTACAGAAACCAACAGAAATTTTACCAAAGAAGAAGGTAGTTTTCTTTCCTATCTTTGAAAACAAAATAATTCATTTTCGAAATGAAACATTTTAGGAAGAACGTTGCAATACCGCAATTTATACAATATTATAATTTACCGAGTTTTGATTCCTTAAAAAATGAAAAAAGAAAAGCATACGATTTTTTCCCAACAGAAAAAATTGTTCATTTAACTAATTTTAATAAGGCTTGGAGTTTGGATTACAACAAAAACAAATTAGTCTGGAAGCAATTGGTTTCCCGTGCGCTTTTTGAGATACAATTATGGCAATTGGCTTTTCTGAAAGATATTGGCACCAGGAATACGAATTCGGATGTTTCCGGCCCCAAAAATAGTGCAGGGGGCATAGGGGGGGGGCCTAAGGGGTGGCCAAAGTTTCTTTACTAAAATAATTATGTCTTCATTATTTCATGGCTTAGAACCAGTTTTCAAAGTGTAAAATGCTTAATCCACATAATAATAACATTATGATGCATAAAAAGCTGAATTCAAATTGCTGACACGTGTTTCAGAGCTATTAAGCTCTTTTTTCCGTGTATAAGATGATAACTTATGAATCAAAATTCATCCGGCTGAAGGTGTTTTTTTCATTGAATAGAGGTGCCTTCTTATCAAGTCCATCATTTAGACAAGCAAGGCGGGAGAGGGGGGGGTGCCGAGACCCACCCCTTTTTAGAAACAAAATGCAAATGCACATTTGTGTACGCATTTATGCTTCAACACATAGTATACATTGCATTTGCATTTTGCTCGGGACTGTAATCGTCCCCCCCCCCGAAGGGATGAGTGGGTTGAAACATTAATATTTTTATTTATTAATTTATATCATTTGATCAGGGAGGGATTCAATTGCCCCGCTAATCTGATAACTTGTCCTCTTAAATAGCAATTTTGTTTCGTCATTTTTCACCAACCACAATTTTCTGTAGCTTAAAGCACTGCTAAAGGAAGTTTTTACAGCCACAAATGTGCTTTAAATAATATAAGTCAGTGATACTCATCGTGAGTGTACCTCATTATACATTTTCATCTGCATTTATGTGCAAACAAAATAGTTAAATAAAAATATAAAAGTAGAACTATAATTACAAATAACAACACACACGCAAGTCATTTGACAGTAGCATTTGAAAGAAAATGTAATAGATATATTTAAATCAACCCATGAATTAATTTTTCATATTCTTGATCGTTTCAAAAAGACATTGCTAGGAAGAATTTTAAAACAATAAGTCAAATAATAATAATATATAATACAAATTAAAAATCAGTTTCATTATCAGATTCATCTGAACTGCTCTCCTCATACCAGTTAAAACAGTGATTTTCATCATCTACATCCAAACATTCACACATGTCCGTGCATGGAAATCCGTTACGTCTGCATTTGCACAGCAGTGTAGAACATTTACTTTTTTTGCATGAGCATTTTACCAGTTCTAGAATCGCCTGTGGAGCAGGTTCCATTCTGGTCATCTGGGGAACAAATCTGCTGTCTTGCATTTCCCAACCATAACCAGCATCTGGCTGTGGAATATTCGGACATGCAATGACATCATTTTGCCATATCATGGCCTGATAATGTGCTCTCATGATGGCATAGCGAAGAGCTGATTGTGTTGGTGGCATCTTCTCTGATTCGGCAATTTTCTTTTGAAATAACATGAACCGAACAGAGCCAACATCTGATTTAGAACAGTTTGGCAGGTAAATTTTGCAAACAAACTGTTCTAATGCACCAAAAATATCTTCAGATGGTGTAGAATTAATTCCTAAATTTACCTATTATTGTGGCATGGCGAGATGAAGCGGCAGCAACTCATATCTCAGTACAGCACCTACGAAGCACACACGAGGAAGCTGACACAAAATTAATATTACACGCTGCTGATGCAACTTTACGAGGTGCCTCTACTATTCATATTTACTCTCCAGATACAGATGTTGTTGTATTGGCTCTTCGGCGATACCCCATGCTATGCTCCAGAACATCGTGCATAGTAGGGAGCGGTAAAAGAAAAAGACAGATTGCTCTCAAACCAATATATAATGCTTTAGGAGAAGAAAAGGTAAAAGCCTTGCCTGGCTTTCATGCATTTACTGGATGCGACACTACAGGAGCGTTTGCTGGAAAAGGTAAACTCTCCTGTTGGAAAGCCTTGCAGCAGTCTGATAAAAATATTTTGCAAGCTTTTGCAAATTTAGGAATTAATTCTACACCATCTGAAGATATTTTTGGTGCATTAGAACAGTTTGTTTGCAAAATTTACCTGCCAAACTGTTCTAAATCAGATGTTGGCTCTGTTCGGTTCATGTTATTTCAAAAGAAAATTGCCGAATCAGAGAAGATGCCACCAACACAATCAGCTCTTCGCTATGCCATCATGAGAGCACATTATCAGGCCATGATATGGCAAAATGATGTCATTGCATGTCCGAATATTCCACAGCCAGATGCTGGTTATGGTTGGGAAATGCAAGACAGCAGATTTGTTCCCCAGATGACCAGAATGGTACCTGCTCCACAGGCGATTCTAGAACTGGTAAAATTAAGGCTCGACCGATGCATCGGCGCCGATGGTTGTAAATTTTTCCATCGGCCCATCGGCCTCAAAAATATCTAAATGCCGATGCAAGGCCGATGTTTTTTTATTCTTTTTAGGTTTTCTTAAGAGAGAGAATTCTATTTTCTCTATTTTTTACTTTACAATTAAAAGTATGTTCAGCATGTGGCTTGAAATCAGGCAGCAAACGGTACTAACACAGTTCTGGGTTTTGGAATTTTCCGAATCGGGCAAATACCGACATTTTCACAACACAGCAGACACTTTCCGAGTGATCGCTTTGATGCGAATTTTAAGAACTACCGAAAAGCGGAACCGGAAGTTTTGTCCGTTATTGGGAGGTTTTCGCTATTAGGGAGGATATTGCTATTTCAGATTTTGCCTATTAGTTTAAGGCAGAATTATAATATTGAATATGTTCCATTGCCATCTTGCACAACGATACTGATAGTTTGTGTATTATTTACTATATCTCGCTTGAACTCATATCATAATTATTTACCCCCCCCCCCCTTATCTCTTTTACCGTATCTTTCTATTAGAAGCATAGTTCGCCTGCCTACGCATTTTTCTCCACTGTTCTATGATAATCTATGAGATATTTTCATTGAAAAATTACAATTGTAAATATGTCGACGGCCTCTATAACTTACTATCATATACTCATTACTCAAGTCTATTTTATTTAAACTATATCAGGGGTGGGATACGATGGATACAATTTCGGAGCAGCTAAAATTCTGTTTTGGAGAGGAAAAATAATTATTTTGGAGCATACTGGAGGAAAAAAAAACACCGTCTTGGAGCAGGCTGAAGCAGGAAAATTACAATTTTAGCGCGACTGAAGCAAAAAAAAAAAAAAGAATGCCATTTTGATGCAAGATTCAGCAAAATAAAAATCAAATTAGGAGCAAAAGTAGCAAAAAAAAAAAAAAGGTGCAAGCTGACTCTTTTTTTTTTCATGGTTATTTATTTTTCAATAAAATAAGTTATGTAACTGTCGCAGCTTTCAACGAACATGCAAGCATTTATGTTCATGTATTTTAAATAAGTATAGCGAAATTCAAGCTATGACTTAGTATTGTGATTTATCTGTTGCCTTTTTAGCCTACTTTCCCGTTAAAAAGGAAAAAAAAAACAGAAAAAGCATTAAAAGTGGTTTAATGCATCATAAAATTATCACCAGGTCCAAAAAAAAAGTCAAACAGAAATAAAAACATTTAAAAAAAATCGAAAAATTAAAATTTGGAAAGTAGGGTTTTGAGATGGGGAATTTGTGTGTCGGTCTGTCTGCCCCCCCCCCCCCCAATAACTTTTTTGAATGAACATTCCGATTTGAACAAACTTTTTTTTTTTTGTTGGAAAGAACTCGGCGAGTACAGCTCATTCCCATATTTGATTTTTCGATTTGAACAATTTTTGGTGAAACTTTGAACCGTTCAAACAACCTGTCCCGCGATACTAACTTTTTAGTGAACAGTCCGATTTGAACAAACTTTTTTTTGTTCGAAAGATCTTATCAAGGATACTTCATTCCCGTATTTAAATTTCCGATTTAAACAATTTTTCGTTAAACATTGAACCGTTCAAACAAGCTGTCACCCCTAATAACTTTTGAGTGAACAGTCCGATTTAAACAAACTTTTTTTTTGTTCGAAAGATCTCGGCAAGGATACTTCATTACCGTATTTAAATTTTCAATTTGAACAATTTTTTGTTCAACATTGAACCGTTCAAACAACCTTTCCCCACCTAATAACTTTTAAGTGAACAGTCCGAATTGAATAAACTTTTTTTGTTCGAAAGATCTCGGCGAGGACACCTCATTCCCATATTTCGCTTTTTGATTTGAACCATTTTTCGTTCAATATTGAACCGTTCAGAAAAAGACTTAACATTGCGCCTACGGGGAAATTTAAGTTTAATGTAGATCCTGAACTTAAAGGCGGATTTCCTTCAAACTAACTTTGTTAGAAAATGGTTTTGATAAATAATGTATGTAAAGTACTTTTCTGAATAAGCTGCAGTGAGGACTCTGCTTCCCACTCCTTGACTTTGACTCCGACTCCGCAAACATGGCAGAAATGCAGGCTCAGAAAAAAATTACCCATTCCTACCATTATAATTTTAGAGCTTTCGACTTCGACTGACGAATATAATTGTTTAAAAGATGCAACAACTTTATTTATTTATTTTATTTTTTTTTTGTTTACTTTTTAAATGCCTTTTTCATCAGATAGAATCTGCCTATTTGGTTTTTTAGAAACCAGCTTTATGCGCTAAAAAGGTACGTTTGACGTAATTTGCCGTCTCAAATAGTTAAAAGCATATTGATCAGATGCTAGAATACCGATGTCGATGTACGGAAAAGTAGGCTCGTTTAGTTCTTGACAGATCTTCCTGCTTTGTTAAGCTTTATGGTTTAAAAATATCTTAAGGAACTTTTCCACTCACACATTTGTTGACTGGTTCACTTTTTTTTTAATGATTAAACAACTTAATGGGAAGTTTTTTTACCAAGTTTGGTGCATCTAAATCCACATATTATTGCTGAAGTTTTTTTATGTTTATTTTAAACAATAAAGCAGTTGCCTATTACTAAACACAGTGTCCGTTTCAAATTTTTATCTCATACGTTTTCGTACATGTACGTAGAACTTAATTCATGAATAAAAGAGTATATTGCGAACCGATTCGGAATTGCTTTACAGAGATTCATGTTACAGATATCGACAATTTCAATAGGAATTTTGTCAAATGCCGCGCAGCCGATACCGAATTCAGTATCTTATTTTCTTCTCCATCTTTGTTGTGTCTTTCTTTGTTTAAAGCACTTTGCGATTATATCACTCAGTTGCCACCAATTTATGATATTAGTCTGCATTGAAATTAAAATTGATTAGTCAAAAAAAGAAAAAGAAAAAGTAAAAAGCACATTTGGAACATCGGATTGCAGCTAAGAAAGTACCTGCATGACTACACCCGGTACAAGACTACACCCCCTACTGCTTCTCTCTCTCTCATATAATTTTTGTCGAGTGGTAGTAAAATAGAAATTCAGGCCCAAAATCTGAATGACTGAAAAATAAGTAGAATGAAATTAATATATGATCCATCAAATCTCTCATAAACATTTATTTTTCTAATCATTTGATTTTTTTTTACCATCTGCCATCGGCATCGGCCATCGGCCGATGGAAGAGGAAAATAATTGGCCATCGGCAATCGGCCAACAATCGGCATCGGCCTATCGGCCAAAAAATGCCATCGGTCGAGCCTTAGGTAAAATGCTCATGCAAAAAAAGTAAATGTTCTACACTGCTGTGCAAATGTAGAGGGAACGGCTTTCCATGCACGGACGGACATGTGTGAATGTTTGGATGTAGATGATGAAAATCACTTTTTTAACTGGTATGAGGACAGCAGTTCAGATGAATCTGATAATGAAACTGATTTTTAAGTTTTATTATATACTAGCTGGGTACCCGGCCCTGCCCGGGTTTCGGCCGGGTATGGCGTTTTAGTGACACTCGTTCATGAATTTTTCTACATTAAAGTGCATATCTATACACACACTGGCTACTTCTGTAAACAATGGCATTTTTTTCTGACTGGACAAACTAAAAAACTGTATTACACACCTTAAATACAAATGCAAGCTACAAATAATGTTTAAGTAAATCGGAAATGTTATAAGCTTGGTACAGAGTGCGGTGGAGAAACTTGTAGACTTGAAAAGTCAACTAAGGGAAAAGTACATCATGCATCAGTTTACTACTTTTTATAAGATATGGTACCCATTCTGAATTTTTATATTAGTTAGATTTAAAAATTACATCGGGAAGAATGGCGGCCCCTGTTAATGATGCACTCATGTACCCTAGATTTGTTGCACTCTTTCGAGCATATAGACTGATGGGATGTTGGTGATAGCAAGCCGAATGTTGTTCTCCAGGCGTTGCAGGGTCCGGGGCTTGTCGTTGTAAACGATCGATTTGAGATACCCCCATAAAAAATAGTCACACAGTGTCAAATCGGAAGAGCGGGCCGGCCACGGTACGTCACCTTTCAAGGAGACGTTATCACTCAACTGGTGAATCACAGCAAGTTTGTAGGGATGAAACTGTAGTTCGTTGTGAAGAATTCGTCTCAGTGTCCAATCAAAAATCCCCAAAGCAGCAGCGTGTTTACGCGCCGAATGCCTGGGAGAGCGCAAAAACGACTCCCTCACTTTTTCGACGTTTTCTAGGGTTCTGGAAATCCGTTGACCTCATGGGCCACTGTTTGCCACACTCTCACTTTCCCTGAATGTTTTCACCCACAAAACAGTCGATTCCCAGCCAGGAATGGGAACAACGGGCTGAATTTTGAACCGAGTTTGGAAGGCACGTTGAGTGGCGACCACCGAAAGATTATTTGAAAAGTAAGATTTGGCGGCGAACTCTCGTTACTCCTTTGTCCAACGCATGGCGACAACTAAACTATGAGATAACAAAACTTCAGGACCCTCTCTTTAAAATGAGACTCTTCCCACTCCTTTCTTACCACTCCTTGTTAATTAGCATCCAATTAAAATCAGCAAGTTTCTCTGTCGCACCCTATAAAATCAATCGCACTGTAGTCAAGTATTTCCAAACATTACACGTAAAATAAGTCCCATCATTAGCTTATATCCTTACATTGGTAAAAACAACTTATGTACCTAACTTAGAAATTTTTTCTTATAACTATAAACATTTTCTCTTCTCTAACTGTTGCCAAAATCAATTATCTTTTTATTTAATCTCGTTAGCGATTATTCGCACAGATGAATATAAAAATCCTAAGAAAGCAATAAATTTCATACTTACTCCAGAGAAGCCTTGGTTCACATTTTCATTATGATCACCATTAATATTGTTGTTACCAGGCAACAAATGCAACAATGAACTGAAAATTTAATCATTTAATGGGGAAACTACATGAAATTTACTATTTTCCATAATAACTTTTTTTAAATAAGCTTTTTAGTAATATATTATAGCTTATCCTGCTCCCTGTTACTGTAGCTATCTACGGCAAAAAAATGGTTAAAATCGGTTCAGTAGTTTGGAAGATTACCCCGGACATACGGATACAAAAGTAGTCTTTTATGTATATAGATTATTATTTCACGTGTTGTTTTAAAATTCTTCCTAGCAATGTCTTTTTGAAACGATCAAGAATATGAAAAATTAATTCATGGGTTGATTTAAATGTATCTATTACATTTTCTTTCAAATGCTACTGTCAAATGACTGCGTGTGTGTTGTTATTTGTAATTATAGTTTTACTTTCATCTTTTTATTTAACTATTCTATTTGCACATAAATGCAGCTGACAATGTATAGTGAAGTATAATTAAATAAAACATTTTAGTTTCAATAAATGTTTAGTTTGTGTAAAATTACTTTTTACTCTCAGCACCAGAAACAAACACAATGTTAAGCAATCCATGGGAAATTCGGGTTCATTAATGTTGTCATTATATTGTTACAAATCTTGTAAATAGTTGTTGTTTTTTCTGCCTTGCATCATTTTCATTAGTTTTGGTTTTATCTGACGTCATGTTGCAAAAGTATCTGAAGATATCACTTTTATCACTTGTATACCGGCCCTGTAACGTTTTGTAGTTTTTACACTTGCCCTGCATTTAATAAGCGTGAAGACATTTTTCGCTCGGAGTGTTTTCTTTTTTTTTTCTTTTTCTTTTTATTACTAGAAGTTTCTTGAATGGATTACGTAATGTTATGAATGAAACAGAATGCTCCGGATTTTGCTAGAATGTTCCTTCCGAGTATAAATAGCCTTGAACACAGTTTTTGGGCAGTCAGTTGTTTTCAGAATTGATCTGGTGACTCGTTTTCGTTCGCTTGGCGAATGGTTGTTTTGCGTTTGTAATTGCTTAATTACTGTTCACGTTTGATACGTGGTGCTGAGTTACTGTTGAGAGTACAGTGTACTGTTTTGCTACCTAATTGCTGGATGTTTAGCAATTGTTTCCTGCTCATATTGTAAATAGTGTAAATACTTGTAAATAAATTTATAGTTACTTCCTCAAGATTGGAATGCTCATTTGAAGAAAGTTGAAGGTGCTACGGACTCGTTACAATTTTGGCGCCCAACGTGGGGCATCTTCAAGGACTTTCTTGGAATTATCTGTGAACTTGGACTTTTCTTCCTAAGGACTTTTTGACTTCGGAATTTTATGGTGATTACCCGAGCAATGGATGAACAACTGAAAAAACTCCTTGATGCGATCAACGCTGTTAAAATTGACCTCAAGAATGATATGGCGATTATGGCTACTAATCAAGAACAATTAAAGAGTGATTTAACCGCTAGCATAACTTCAAGTCAAGAAGAAATTAAGAATGATTTAGCCGCTAGCATAACTTCAAGTCAAGAAGAAATTAAGAGCGATCTAACGTCAATGAAAAGTTTGGTGGAAACTAAATTTATCAACATGGAAAATAAAGTGGAGACTCTAGAAGATCGAATCATCACAGTAGAAAACCATGTGGAAAAGAAAATTAAAGAACTTAAATCAAAGTTATCAGGATCCTGCAACAACTCAGACAGCGTTGAGAATCGAATCACCGCAGTAGAAAACCATGTGGAAAAGAAAATTAAAGAACTTGAATCAAAGTTATCAGCATCCTGCAATAACTCAAGTGACTGTGTAGCTGCAGCGGGAACTTCTCGTCCATCCATCAAACTGGCCACGTTTGACGGGAAGACCTCGTGGAATATTTACAAGAAGCAGTTCCTCATCGTTGCAGAAGCAAACTCCTGGGACTCTTCCACGAAAGCCTGTCAACTTGCAGCCTCGCTGAGAGGGGATGCAGCTGATATACTACAGACCTTCTCAGAAGACAAGCACCATGACTTCGAAGCCTTATCATCGGCCTTAGAGCTTCGCTTTGGCGAATCCTGCCAAAAAGAATTCAGCCAACTCCAGCTGAAATCCCGACTGCAGAGGGCCGGAGAGACTTAGCAAGTTTTTGCAGCAGACGTTGAGAGGCTTTCCCATCTCGCCTTCTCGGACTGTCCTTCGGGTGTTCGCGATAACCTGGCCCTGAACTACTTCATAGATGGAGTGCGAAATCCAGAAGTTCAGATGCCTCTCCGGATGGCGGACATTAAGGATCTTAAATCCGGTCTGGTTTACGCAATGAAGTTCGAGGCTGCACAGCAAATGTCCCGCAAGGATCGCCATTCGACCAGGGGCGTGGAAGTGAGTGCCCAAGATTTGAACTCAACTCGTCTCTCGGACATTGAGCGACAAATCAAAGAGATGTCGGGGACCCTGAAGAAGTATGCTGCTCGCAAAGACCAAGGTGGACAAACACTGAAGTGCTGGAAATGTGGCGGTGAGGGCCACGTACGAAGGAATTGCGAAGTTCGCCAAGAAAAGAAGACGTCTCCCAAAGTTTTCCAGATTTCCTCAAGAAGTGGCGGCTGCAACGGACTCTTCATTTACGCATATGTGAATGGATTTCCCTGCGAAATGATTGTGGACACAGGAGCCAACGTTACCATCATTAGGACTGATGTGGCTCGTCAATTTGGACTCAAGATCTTATGGACGCCGCCCTGCGTTACTCTCCAAACTGTGACAGGTGACAAAATCGAGATTGAAGGAAAAGCGAACTTAGAAATAATGTTCGGAAGCGCCACTTATCATCACACGGCATTCGTCGCTGACATTACAGATCCCTTCATTCTCGGACTGGACTTTTTGAGAAAATTTGATTTTTCTATTGACTTTAGAAATAATGAGCTGCACTCGATGAGGGAAGACATAGCAATTTTCAATGCTGAAAATAACTTAAAATCCGCTCATCAAATAATAGCCCAAACAGATTTATTGATTCCTCCTAGATCAGAAATACTAATACCTGGCTCCATCAATGAAAACAACAGCTTTAAATTCGGCCTAATCGAATATCCTAACCAGAGTAATAGCCCAAAAGGAGTACTAGTGGCATCTACACTTGTGGACCTTTCAAGGAATGCAGTTCCTGTGAGAGTCGCCAATGTAAGTGAAAGACCGAGGAATATCAAGAAAGGAGAAGTGTTGGCAACTTGTACTCCCGTAAACTGCATCATCAGAAGAATTGATTCCTCCGAGACTGTGTCTTCCGAATCCTTGACTTCGAAATTAATTGGGAGTGCACCATTATCGAAGGATCAAAGATACGCTGCGGAAAAATTGGTGGACAACTTCAAGCAGGTGTTTTCATCTACATCCGAAGATGTTGGTCGAACGAATTTAACGCAGCATAGAATCGACACTGGAGATCATCCCCCTATCAAGCAGCATCCAAGACGACTACCGTTCGCCAAGAAGGAAGAGGTTGAGATCCTCTTGAAAGAGATGCAGGAGAGTGACGTCATCGAACCCTCATCCAGTCCTTGGGCATCCCCTATCGTCTTGGTCCGAAAGAAAGACGGCTCCACCAGATTTTGTGTTGATTACCGACGCCTGAATGACATCACCAAGAAGGACAGTTACCCTCTTCCACGGATCGATGACACTCTGGACACCCTTTCCGGACACAAGTGGTTTTCGACCCTGGATTTAAAGAGCGGCTACTGGCAGGTGGAGATACACCCCGACGACCGAGAGAAGACGGCGTTTACAACCGGACAAGGCTTGTGGCAGTTTAAAGTGATGCCGTTCGGCCTCTGCAATGCACCAGCCACGTTCGAGCGTCTTATGGAGTCAGTGTTACGAGGACTTTCTTATGAATCCTGTCTTGTCTACTTGGACGACATCATCATCATAGGACGCAGTTTTGAGGAACATTTGGCTTATCTTAGGAAGGTGCTGCAGAAGCTTAAGGAAGCCAACCTGAAGTTAAGCCCGCCCAAGTGTAATCTGTTCCGCCGTGAGGTGAACTACCTTGGTCACATTATCTCTTCAGAGGGTGTACGAACAGATCCAGATAAGGTATCTGCAGTCAAGAATTGGAGCCGCCCCGAAAATGTCCATCAGCTGCGAAGTTTCCTGGGGCTCTGCACGTACTACAGGAAGTTTGTGAAGGGTTTTTCCAACATTGCACGACCTTTGCATAAGCTGACGGAGAGCAAACAGAAATTTGAATGATCCAAAGAATGCGAGGATGCATTTCTACAGCTGAAGGAGGCTTTAACATCAACGCCTATTCTCTCTTATCCTCAGCCTGGAAAATCCTTCATACTTGACACTGATGCGAGCCACGAGAGCGTTGGAGCTGTTTTATCTCAAGAAATAGACGGTAACGAACATGTCATCGCTTACTGGAGCAAATGCATATCCAAGTCGGAGCGAAATTATTGTGTCACGAGAAAGGAATTGCTCGCCATAGTTAAAGCTGTAGAACATTTCCATCATTACCTCTACGGCCGTAAATTCCTGCTCCGGACTGATCATGCCTCTTTAACTTGGCTTTTGAATTTCAAGAATCCAGAGGGCCAGGTAGCCAGGTGGATACAGCGGCTCCAGGAATATGACATCGAGATTAAGCACCGAAAAGGTTTGTCACACGGTAATGCAGACGCATTATCAAGAAGACCTTGTTCCGAGAACTGCCATTATTGCTCCCGAATAGAGAAACAGTACGGGACGACAATCCCTACTGCCTGCCAAGTTACTGCTACATCAACATCTTCAGATCCCGATCCATGGAGTGACGACCAAGTAAGAAAAGATCAGCTTGAAGACCCAGACCTTAAGCCTATCATAGAGTTAATGGAAAAGGACAGTCGGCGACCTAGTTGGCAAGACGTTTCTATCTACAGTCCTGCAACGAAAAGATACTGGGCTCTATGGAAATCTCTCCAGTTGCGAAATGGCGTCCTGTATCGGAAATGGGAATCTGACGATGGCAAAGCATTCAAATGGCAGTTACTCCTTCCCAGATCAAGAATTCCAGACGTTCTAAAGGAATTGCACAGTAGTCCGACTGGAGGACACTTTGGTATCCTGAAAACCCTCCACAAGGTTCGAGAGCGCTTCTTCTGGAGCAAGGCGAAGGATGACGTGGAGAAGTGGTGTCATTCTTGTGACGCCTGTGCTGCCCGTAAAGGACCGAAGAGAAGAAGCAGCGGGAAGCTACATCTTTACAACGTAGGAGCTCCTTTCGAACGAATCGGGATCGACATTCTTGGTCCTCTACCGAAAACTACTGATGGGACAAATACATTCTCGTTTCCATTGACTATTTTACCAAGTGGCCTGAAGCATATTCCATTCCGGATCAAGAAGCTACCACTGTAGCAGAGACTCTAGTCCAGAATTGGATCTCGAGATATGGGACACCCTTGCAGATCCATTCCGATCAGGGGAGAAACTTCATCTCTGCTGTGTTTAAGGACCTATGTAAAATCCTCAAAATTGAGAAAACTCGAACGACACCACTACACCCACAATCGGACGGCATGGTGGAGAGATTCAACAGGACAATCCTTAATAATCTCTCGCTTATGGTCTCCAAAAATCAACAGGATTGGGACAAGAAACTTCCTCTGTTCCTGCTGGCCTACCGCAGTGCTGTCCACGAGACCACCGGATATTCCCCATCACAGATGCTCTTCGGCCGAGAGCTTCGGCTACCTTGTGATCTCGTCTTCGGTCTCCCTCCAGATGCGCCTTCATCGCCTGAGGAATACGTCCAGGATCTCCAGGCCCGGTTGGAAGACGTTCATCACTTCGCACGGGAGCGAATCAACATCGCGACGGAGAAGATGAAGACCCGATACGACACAAGGTCCACTGGTCATGACTTTCAAGAAGGTGACAAGGTGTGGCTATGGAATCCCATCCGACGTAAAGGCCTGTCACCCAAATTGCAGTCGCATTGGGATGGACCCTACACAGTCCTTCACCGGCTGAACGACGTCGTAGTGAGGATCCAGAAGTCATCACATTCAAAACCCAGAGTTGTACATTATGATCGGCTAGCCCCATACTATGGCCATAGTTCGTAAAGTAAATGTAAAGCTACCATGGTAATTTGTTTGTAAATTTTGTAAATAACTTTTGCCTTTAATTGTTTGTAATATTACTTTATCAATGTCATTATTTCTTTCATGTTCTCATTGTTATTGTTTATCATGTTTATGATTGGTCATCATTTAATGTGTGCACCTGTAAATTTTCCCTTGCTTCCTTTCTGGGGATTGTACTGCCCGGGACGTGCAGTCCTTGGGAAGGGGGCAATGTTACAAATCTTGTAAATAGTTGTTGTTTTTCCTGCCTTGCATCATTTTCATTAGTTTTGGTTTTATCTGACGTCATGTTGCAAAAGTATCTGAAGATATCACTTTTATCACTTGTATACCGGCCCTGTAACGTTTTGTAGTTTTTACACTTGCCCTGCATTTAATAAGCGTGAAGACATTTTTCGCTCGGAGTGTTTTCTTTTTTTTTCTTTTTCTTTTTATTACTAGAAGTTTCTTGAATGGATTACGTAATGTTATGAATGAAACAGAATGCTCCGGATTTTGCTAGAATGTTCCTTCCGAGTATAAATAGCCTTGAACACAGTTTTTGGGCAGTCAGTTGTTTTCAGATTTGATCTGGTGACTCGTTTTCGTTCGCTTGGCGAATGGTTGTTTTGCTTTTGTAATTGCTTAATTACTGTTCACGTTTGATACGTGGTGCTGAGTTACTGTTGAGAGTACAGTGTACTGTTTTGCTACCTAATTGCTGGATGTTTAGCAATTGTTTCCTGCTCATATTGTAAATAGTGTAAATACTTGTAAATAAATTTATAGTTACTTCCTCAAGATTGGAATGCTCATTTGAAGAAAGTTGAAGGTGCTACGGACTCGTTACAATATTATTATTTGAGTGAATACACTTTAAACATCTTTCTCTCAATTTTTTAACTTAAAAATTCAGGTATATTTCAGACCACTCACAATGAGTATCACAGATTTATATTATTTAAAGCACATTTGTGGCTGTAAAAACTTCCCTTAGCAGTGCTTTAAGCTACGAAAAATTGTGGTGGGCAAAAAATGACAAAAAAAAATTGCTATTTAAGAGGAACAAATTATCATATTAGCGGGGGCAGTTGAACCCCTCTCCCTGATCAAAAATATAAATAAATGAATAACAACGTTAATTTTTCAACCCCCCTCCCCTGGTGCGACTGTAATCGCCCCCCCCCCCCGAGGGCGATTACAGTTCCGAGCAAAAGTGAAAATGCAATGTATACTACGTGTTGAAGGATAAATGCGTACACAAATGTGCATTTGCATTTTGTTTCTAAAAGGGGGATGGCACGCCCCCCCCCTTGATTGCCCAATTGATGGGCTTGATAACAAAGCACTTCTATGCAATGAAAGAAACACCTTCAGCCAGATGAATTTTAATTCATAAGCTCTCATCTTATACACTGAAAAATGAGCTCTTAATAGCTCCGAAACACGTGTCAGCAATTTGAAATCTGCTTTTAATGCATTATAATGTTATTATAATGCATTTAAGCATTTTACGCTTGGAAAACTGGTTGTAAGACATGAAATAATGAAGATGTAATTATTTTAGTGAATGAACTTTGCCTCCCCCCCTTTACGCCCCCTGCACCATTTTTGGGGGGTGGCAATATCCGAATTCGTATCCCTGGTGCTAATACCTTTCAGAAAAATCAACTGTCATAATTGTATCACAAAAAGCGCAAGGAAATTAAAGTTTGACCAGTTGCTCCTCCACTAAACACATTTTAAAAATTATTAAGGGAAAAAGAACGAAACAAATAAAGGAAATAAAAACGTAACCATAGTAACAGCATGAAAAGTGGATTTCCGTTGATAAAATATTTCATTGCATCTTTATTTTCAAATTTTATTCTCAAGCTTAACCATTTTAGAATCGTTTGATTTGCTTTGCTGAAGGTAAACCTTGAATTTCCGGGATTCTAAAAACAATTATTACAGCTCTTCTAATGCTCGTAGAAATTTCAACTCGACATCATTTTTAGCAGAAAATTTCAAGCTTTGGAATGACATAAGACTTGAAAAGGTGTATGAAATATTTCTTCCCCATTTTGTCGAATTTGTTCAAAAAATGAGCTAAGAATTAGAATAGAAAAAGAACGAAATAGAATTTTCGAAAAAACGCTTCGTAGCACACAACCCCATGCTACAAACTAATTTTATGCCAAATTTTATGAAAATCGACCGTATTGTTTTGGTCCTCTGTGCGTGACCTACAGATAGAAAGGAAGAAAGAGAGAAAGACATACAAACTAAATAAACGTAATCTATTTCTAATTTTTGTATTTGTTAAATCCTTCATACTTAGTGCTGCAGTTGGAATAAATGATTGCAGTTGGAATGGGAACACACCCAACGCCTCCTAAATACTAAATGCCTGCAACTTTCTGGTTTTTAACACAGAGCAAAATTTCATTCTTGATTCACGATACACTGCCACCTACCAGAGTTCTTCGAGAAAGAGAAATTAACGATTGGTTCATTTCTAAATTTAAATTTAAAAATCAACCAATCAAAAAATTTAATTCGAATATTGTTTGGATCCATCGCCAATAGCTGCAAAATGCCGTTGGTTCACGATATACTGCCATCTTCAGGAGTTCTTCGAAAATTTAACGATTGGTTCATTTCTGAATTTAAATTAAAAAATTATCCAATCAAAACATAACAACGGCATTATCGGATTGCCGCAAGGTGGCATTTAAAGTAGAACCCGTCTCGACGGTAGCGAAGCAAATGTTTTAGGCATTTAGTATTTAGGAGGCATTGACTCACCTTGGGGTCAGTGGCGGATTTACAGGCTAGGTGCCCCTAGTGAGATGAGCTTAACGACACAAAATATTTTTCATATGCCTTTTTGCATCCCTCCGGTGGTCTTATGTCATCGGGGAGTAGGGGAAACCTCGCAATTGTGACAATTACGATATCGTAAATCCGCCACTGTTTGACGTTGTAGAGGTGGGTGTGGGCTCACGAAAAGAAAAGGTGATTTAAACCCAATTTACATTAAATTCGCATTTTTTATAATAAAAAAACCTAATACTTCGGGGGGGGGGGGCGGATGAGTCCCACCTTAACTGCTGCCCAATGTAAAAATATTGAAATTTTCACCATCATTGAGTATTAACTTGAAATAAAGAAAGTATTTTTTATAGTGTAACTAGTATCCCTTAGAAATAGAGGAATGATAGGGGAGACCGGGGCAAGATGACGAGCCGGGCAAGATGACGAATTTCGTATTTTTTTCATTTCCCGCTAGGTAGCAACCTCAGCTGGTCATTAGAGGTTCTTCTATCTATTCTTTGTTCAGCAATAGTATAAAGTCGCTAAAATCACCATTTGAAAGACAGTTCTGAAGTTGTTCTGGTTTACCGCTACCGCGATCTAACTTTTATCCACGTGCAAATAAGCTCTGATGCAAATACAGGTAAGATTTATTGCTTCTCATTAGTATTAATGTGTACCTTAGTTTAAATTCTACCTATTTATATGAATAAACACCAAATAAACGCATTTTGTTATGGAAATAAATACGAATTCTTCAAAAATGGCAGTATGGGGCAAGATGACGAAACGAAACACGGGGCAAGATGACGAGCTCGTCATCTTGCCCCATGTTTCGGAATTTATGAAAC